>JAECUM010007630.1:0-112468 GCA_016617855.1 Megalonaias nervosa | reverse complement strand
ATATATATATATATATATATATATATGAGAGAGAGAGAGAGAGAGGAAATTGATTATTCTCCGTGATACATTCCTCCATTTAATTACAGTTTAATCAAAGAAGTGTAATTGTTTTGCATTTCTCTTCTGACAATTTTTTGAATCATCGAAATTTAAGTTACAAAATAAGAGTTATCGTTTGTTTTACTAAATGTTGATTTCCTCAGCCCGTGAATATTACTGACTCCAAAGTGTAAGAACAATCTGTACGCTTCGTGAAGTTGTAATTTATCGAAGATGTGTTTGGCATCCACGAGGCTTTCAATACCACAAGTTATCTGATTTTTATTTAAGAACGTAAACACAGCACTATTTTAAAATGCACGTTTTGTAAATATTTGAATATTGTAAGCAAATTCAACCAAATAAGCCATTGTACGTTTGCGTTGGTTACGTCATCACCTACGCAACACTGTAATTTCATTACATACAGTGCCAACAATGACATAGATTGAAACCAAATTATAAATTCTGTTTTAATTTTGGTTCCTTGCTTAAGTCATCTGTGTTGAATACCCTTTCATATACATTTATGGACTGTAATTGCTGTAGAAATCCAAATATATGCCAATGACAAAATGACTTTATGGTCTTTTCTATTGTTCCCAGCAACAGGGCAGTGTGCTTAAAAAATCGCAAATTCCAGAGGTAAAAAAAACAACAAATTCGTTTAATTATTGATCCGATGTGAAACCCATTTTGAACGTTAGATACGATGATAGTAATTTGCTGTTGTTATTGTCTTGGTTTTAACGCCATTTCTCAGCGCAAGACAGGCTATATTTGTACATGGCTGTATAACTGGCGGAGGAAAGAAACCGGGAAAACGCCGTTGAGAACCACCGGCCCACGGGAAGCAAATGGCAAGCTTTCTCACATACTTAAGTACCATTATATTACTATTAGCATATTAGTAACATTATGTTTGCTTAATTGACATATCCATGTAGTTAGCAGATAAAGATATATAAAAAATAAAGTAATAGGTAAACTGAAGAATTTCTCCTAAGCAATAAGAGGAATCTAAAAGTTAGTTTCATTTACTTATGGGGTAATATTTGCTTAAAGGTATCTGAAATTCTCATTAGATATCTGACAGTTTCATTAGAACAGTAACAACAAACGCATTAACAAAAACATCCCGCTATTATTGAAGAGTATTAAGGACACTTACTGTTTAATCAAAAAACAAATTATTCATTTTAAACAGATATAAATTATTTTCTCTGTATAAAAGCAACCTCAGGTTGGTTCCAGATGTCATCGCGAATGACACCACGTACTGCATCTAAATTATATTAGTTATAGTAATGTAAACAGTGAATAAAGAAAGCTCCTTTTTAATAATTTCATGTCATTCTTTCCTCGGTCAACGCCAACAGTACACATTCAATTCGTCCTCTTAAACTGGCCAAGGCACAACTGCTCCGTGATTTCGCCTTGTAGAAATGAGCAGATTCCAAATTTCAAACTATTTCTAAGCATTTAGCAGGCTCCAACTTTCAAACTATTTCTGAGCATTTAGCAGGCTCCAACTTTCAAACTATTTCTGAGCATTTACTATTTTAGCAATTCGCTTTAAAAAGTTTGTTTGGTTTCATAAAAATGCTAATTTTTTTCTAAAGAATATGTTGATACTTTTTCTAGAAAACAAATGTGATTGCCAAAAACGACAAAGACGACAGGAGACCTTGCTTGTCAAGGGCGACAACACTTCCAGGGTCATACCAACTTCTGTATCCAGCACACATTTATTTTTCTATGTATTGTCGACATTTACTTTTCAATACCGAACTTTTAGGTGTGTCCAAATCCAAATAAATCATATGTTTATCAAATTTATCTTCTTAGACAAACTTACACTCAGTTTCTTGCCATTTCCGGCATTCAAAGATACGCTAAACTGCAAACAAAAAAGCATCATACAATGTAACACAAATTTCACTTCCAGGACAGCATCTGTGCCTGATTTACTCACTGAGCACTACAGTAAACAATACAAAGAATCATACAATGCCATTATATTCGTTTAACCGCTCTTCAGAGACAACAGAGTGTAAAGTGATGATGAGACACGTTGTGCAAAATATTTTAGAATACAAGGAAATGTAGATTTTTAAGGTACCGACCTATCAAATGTTCTTTTTTTTTGGGGGGGGATGGGGTGCTTTCATTTAAGCTGGGATATTTTTTGTTCTTTTACCACAATATAATTTTTCGACTAATAAATGGGATATGATTTTTTTTAATTCAGAGCAAAAATATTTTTCCAACCTGTTTGAGAGCCGGGAATCGTTTACTTTTTTTCTTTCCAAAAAATTCACATTCAGTGGCCAGTCCCTAACTGCATTAGAGGTTGAATATGTTAATGAAAATACAATACTGAATTTAAAATTCTTGCCCACTATATACAGACACTTTCATCAGTGGCATTTGTTTGCGTATAATGTCTACAGCGAGTATTGCTGACCCAGATCTGTCATCGTATAATGCGCCTGAAGATTTGGGTCTAAACTCTTCGTTCTACAGATTATGTTAAGCGAGCAGCGTAGACCTTGATGTGTCGACGCGTTAAAAAATGGTAGATGTTGTTCACAGTTGGTTGTGGCTATACATGGAAACATTCACCAAGTACATAATGATTTTAAGCAATTTTAAAACAAGGCTCTCGTGTTAAAGGTGAAAAGGACACTGAATACATACACTGAATACAGCGGAAAATCCACTTTTTTGACTAGAAAAACGTTGTTGTAGCACTATTGAAATTTACTCCCCCATATCAAGTATCACTTTAATGGAGAAGACTTGTATTCTATTAAAGTCATTAGAACTGAGTACGTATTTTGTAGTGGTTTTTAACTGAATAGACGAGAAAATTGCTGAAAGATTCATGTTTTAATTCTTTATAAAACAGGTTAGACAATGCATTACCGGAAAATATCCCACACACAAACAATACACGGATTTTATATTTCTCTCTTCATTATCTTAAATGAATATTTTTCACACACCTGAATGTTCAGTTTACGGTGTTATCAATGCAAGTGTTTGTGAAAGGTTATGCGAGGTTTGTGAAAGGGTATGCGACGTTTGTGAAAGGTTATGCGAGGTTTGTAGTCTACTTCGAGATACTCCCGTTTTCACTACTTGTAAGAAACTTCACTAGCCATTCCTTGACCATTACACCTCTTTGTACTTTGAAGTGCATTAGATTTCCACGGCTGGCCGCCATCTTCTGTCTGGCAGCTATTCTCTCTGGTCCATTTCAGTTCTTCTTGATTTCAATCTTTCTTGTGGCTGCTTGTGGTTGCTTGTGGCTGCTTGTGGTTGCTGGGTAATGAATGAACAATAAAAGAAACGATAATTTGCTTCCAAAGTAATTGATATAAGTTGTCTGACAAGTACAAGTTGAAATGAGTGACAAAGGTTTACTTCTACTTTAAAACACTGGCCTAGATTTGTCGGGGCAAACTTCCTGGGCATAAGTGGTTATAATGCGTAATGTAAATTACTTTAATTTAACTGCATCCAGCCGCTAAAGTCAAGAGCTCAATATCCAGGGATTTCTTCAAAGTCGGAGAACAATAGAAATGTGTTTGTGGAAAACCGATACCCATCCACAGTACAGAGAAATTAGCTCTAACGCAAAACGTAGCTTACAGACGAACGAAAAGATGGGCGGACAAGGGCGGCAATAAATATCCAAATCACATTTTGTTTTCTTTGGTTATAGAACATAATTTTTATTACGTAGATATCATGGTTTTGACTCTGTATGAAAGCGAGTCCTGTCTATTCAAAAGGTTTTATAATCTCCAGGCCTAATTTAGAGTCATTTAAGTTGACGGTCGATTTGTGTCTTGTACGCACCGAATTACCACTGTATATATTATAATAACGAAAACTTACTTGATATGTCCATTCTCTTAAACGTAAGTTGATTTACGTCCTATCTTGAGTGTCCTTTATCTCTACACCACACAAAATACAAGTTAACGATAGAGAAAAGAAACTATTTAAAGCATGAATTTTGTTTCTGATTAGGTAAGGTTTAAATGTACAGCTATGATCAATCAATACTGTGGTCAAAACACGCGGTCAGAATAAAACATTTACAAAATGTGCATAGTGACACAAACTAACCTTTCAAACCAACCACGCCCGCCCCCCCCACCAAAAAAAAAAAAAATAAAAAAAACAAAAAAACAGTAGAGACTTTGTGGTATGCTTTAAATAGTTTTGGGTACATGTCGGTATGCTTGCATTTTAATTTGAATCAGAAGTGCACAACCTGGTTGTTGTTATGGTGCTTGCTGCTTTTAGTGCCTGGGTGTGGGAGGGACTGGGATTTTTCCTTTCAATGACATGTTTTCTTTTCTGACTCATTTGTCAACTTACAATATGGATATACGATTTTATTCATACGAATACATTTTGTTTTTGTTTCAGTAACAGACTGGCAGTTATATATTTACCCACAAAACAGCAGGATTATTTGTTCAAAGCTGTTGAATACAGAGGCAAAAGAGAGGAGAAAAATTAAGGTTGATGACCCGAATGGTGGCGTGAGAGATAGAGAGAGGGAGGAACAAAAGGAATACATCGACTCTAACCTGCCACCAGTATTGAATTTGAAAGGATCGGCAAGCAGCCAGGTTATGCAAGCATGCTGTGCAATTTGAGTTCGATCGTTCACTCGATTTCTTGATGATATTTGTCTTATTGATATAAACAGAATGGTTAATTGCATTTTTAAAAATAAATATAGTAGTTTTATTTCTAACAGAACGCGTATCATTCAAATGTTATGTTTAATTTAATTTTGTTTATATAATTGGCTAAATTGTACATCCTGCATACGGCAGCTCGTGTTGTTTTATTCTATATCTCTGCTCAGGTCACTGATTGCTCCACCTATTAATTTCATATTTTATTTTATTATTTACTCGATCCGGGCAATAACACCGGTCAATCGTCCTCTAGATAGCGATAACCCAAACCACCACGTATCAGTCTCAGCATTTATTTTTTTGCGGGTCTTATGGCAGTATATGAACCAGTTAGTCACCCCGTAAAAGGTATGTGGGTCACCCCGTGAAAGGTATATGGGTCACCCCACCCCACCCCCGTAAAAGGTGTATGGGTCACCCCGTAAAAGGTATATGGGCGCTTCAGCACTATGCAATACTCGTTATATTATACCCAAGGAGTCCCGATTCCTATTTTGAAATATACCGTAATACTGCTGTTTGACAATGTAACCTTCCTGCTCGAATTCTATACAGAAACGAGCACGTGCAGCATGCGACTTACACACGAACAGGGAACAGGAGGTCCATATTACATTATATATATATATATATATATATATATATATATATATATATATATATATATATATATATATATATATATATATATATATATTCCTCAAATGGAATTGGTTTCACATTTCAAATGTCTGCATAGCCCACATGGGATTATTCATGTCGTTGATAAAGTATCACAGATCCAGTCTGTTTGCTTCAAAATAGAAACAACCAATCACAGGATCTCTTTTTGAACCAACGCAACAGACGATTCTTTCAACGTCGTTGCAAAGTCTGAGACATTCTGTACTGTCTTCAATCTCTCAGTTCTCATCTACCAACAATCCGTGAGATTATTTGCTTTTTCCTTCTGATTGTTAGTACAGACAACTTAATTTTAGTAAATTTTTACATGTTTTATATCAAAGAGAATTAGAATAATTTCTGTAACTATAATCGTTCGTATAACTGGAAAATATATTTGATAAAAACATGTACTTAATATTAAAGATGATACATTATGGCAAATCAGCCAAGTTTGTCTTTAGCTTTTGTATGCAAGTATGGTCATTAAATGTGTGCAATATATGTTTTCCTTAATTAATATTAGTAAAGTTACTTCTGTTCAAATATTCCGTGCTAATTAGGCGAAGTCTTTTTCGTCACGAAGAAGACAAAAATTTGTGTAATAAATGTAAGCAAGCGCATTTGGCAAATATTACCTCCTCGTAAAAGATATATTAAAATATTTAAATACTGTCAGCGTTATACCAGCTGTGACGTTAGATCAATAAGTTAAAGTTTTCCAAACTTTAATGCTAATAGAAGGACACAGATATTTGGCCAAAACATGAGCTGCAGCAACAACAGCAATAAAGCCAATTTGGTGTTTAACATATATTGAAGTAAGTCATGTATCTTGCACATTGTTACAGGAGGGATATTAACAATTCAGGTGTGTCTCTCTCTTATTATTTGTCTGTATTCAGTTTCATTACTCTATATAGACCATTCTCAGAATGTATTCATGTATTCATGTGACCCTGGGTCAAAGAATCCAAAACGAGGTAAAGCTAGGCACCAGCTTATAGATTTATTAGAACCAGGGAACCATATAAAGCACCCTGCCCCCAAACACACAAATTGGTCCCTTATTTATATGAACTTCTTCATTGATTATAATTAATATTATTTTATTATTTTTGTGGTGTTGGTAGATGGATGAATTTGAACACCCAATATGTAAATGCAGACATCAGATAAAGTAAACATAATAGGGAAGAATTGTGTCTAAACAATATAAAATTCTGTCATTTTAGGTATGGGATATTCTGTTAATCTGTTTATTAAAATAATTTTCTCTTTAATTTTAACAAAACCTTTATCTGCCATAATTTGGTCCCCTGGTTCTAACAAATCTATAAGCTGGTGCCTAGCTTTACCTCGTTTTGGATTCTTTGACCCAGGGTCACATGAATACATGAATACATTCTGAGAATGGTCTATATAGAGTAATGAAACTGAATACAGACAAATAATAAGAGAGAGACACACCTGAATTGTTAATATCCCTCCTGTAACAATGTGCAAGATACATGACTTACTTCAATATATGTTAAACACCAAATTGGCTTTATTGCTGTTGTTGCTGCAGCTCATGTTTTGGCCAAATATCTGTGTCCTTCTATTAGCATTAAAGTTTGGAAAACTTTAACTTATTGATCTAACGTCACAGCTGGTATAACGCTGACAGTATTTAAATATTTTAATATATCTTTTACGAGGAGGTAATATTTGCCAAATGCGCTTGCTTACATTTATTACACAAATTTTTGTCTTCTTCGTGACGAAAAAGACTTCGCCTAATTAGCACGGAATACTTGAACAGAAGTAACTTTACTAATATTAATTAAGGAAAACATATATTGCACACATTTAATGACCATACTTGCATACAAAAGCTAAAGACAAACTTGGCTGATTTGCCATAATGTATCATCTTTAATATTAAGTACATGTTTTTATCACATATATTTTCCAGTTATACGAACGATTATAGTTACAGAAATTATTCTAATTCTCTTTAATATAAAACATGTAAAAATTTACTAAAATTAAGTTGTCTGTACTAACAATCAGAAGGAAAAAGCAAATAATCTCACGGATTGTTGGTAGATGAGAACTGAGAGATTGAAGACAGTACAGAATGTCTCAGACTTTGCAACGACGTTGAAAGAATCGTCTGTTGCGTTGGTTCAAAAAGAGATCCTGTGATTGGTTGTTTCTATTTTGAAGCAAACAGACTGGATCTGTGATACTTTATCAACGACATGAATAATCCCATGTGGGCTATGCAGACATTTGAAATGTGAAACCAATTCCATTTGAGGAATATATATATATATATATATATATATATATATATATATATATATATATATATATATATATATATATATATATATATATATAATGTAATATGGACCTCCTGTTCCCTGTTCGTGTGTAAGTCGCATGCTGCACGTGCTCGTTTCTGTATAGAATTCGAGCAGGAAGGTTACATTGTCAAACAGCAGTATTACGGTATATTTCAAAATAGGAATCGGGACTCCTTGGGTATAATATAACGAGTATTGCATAGTGCTGAAGCGCCCATATACCTTTTACGGGGTGACCCATACACCTTTTACGGGGGTGGGGTGGGGTGACCCATATACCTTTCACGGGGTGACCCACATACCTTTTACGGGGTGACTAACTGGTTCATATACTGCCATAAGACCCGCAAAAAAATAAATGCTGAGACTGATACGTGGTGGTTTGGGTTATCGCTATCTAGAGGACGATTGACCGGTGTTATTGCCCGGATCGAGTAAATAATAAAATAAAATATGAAATTAATAGGTGGAGCAATCAGTGACCTGAGCAGAGATATAGAATAAAACAACACGAGCTGCCGTATGCAGGATGTACAATTTAGCCAATTATATAAACAAAATTAAATTAAACATAACATTTGAATGATACGCGTTCTGTTAGAAATAAAACTACTATATTTATTTTTAAAAATGCAATTAACCATTCTGTTTATATCAATAAGACAAATATCATCAAGAAATCGAGTGAACGATCGAACTCAAATTGCACAGCATGCTTGCATAACCTGGCTGCTTGCCGATCCTTTCAAATTCAATACTGGTGGCAGGTTAGAGTCGATGTATTCCTTTTGTTCCTCCCTCTCTCTATCTCTCACGCCACCATTCGGGTCATCAACCTTAATTTTTCTCCTCTCTTTTGCCTCTGTATGGATATGTATATGGAGCTATTTCCCCTTCTGCTTTCCGAGATTCGAGCAGAATCTCTGTCCCTTTTAATTTCCGTGTCCTCAAACTCCCAGACACCTGTCCGTCGGACAATTTATAAGGAGAGAATACTGTTTTTACTCCTCAGGAGTCAAGAACTTCCCCTTACGCAGAAAAATTTGGACTGACTAATTTCGCAATGGAAAATACTTAAAACATTTAATTTCCTCTGGGAAACCCCTCCCCCCCCCCTTTATTTAGCTTGGGCAATCAGGATTAAATTTATCTATATCTAACCGACTAAAATTAGCACACGCCCATCGAGGATAGAATAATTCTCAATTCTGCCCCTCTTACATAACCCGATTCCTGGAAAATTCCACTTTATGACACTTAGTTCAAATGGCACAAATTTGTCTTTGGATTGTGTCCACTTTGTCACTTTTCCGCTACTTAAACCCACATTCACTTTGAATCCCCATCTGTCTGACCGTTATTTTAATTAAAAATCAATCATGCCCCAATCCAGGGGTGCTAAACCCAATGCAGTTTAATGATTTTTGACAAGCTATCTAGCCATCAGTAAATTTAATTTGTTTCGTGTCACATTGACCGCGGCAAGATTCCCACTATTACAATTGGTGTGTGCGTGTGTATGTATGTATGTGTGTGTATATATATATATATATATATATATATATATATATATATATTGCTTCAAGAAACACATTGAAAAACGAATCACGCTTGAACACTCTTCTTAAACTGAAATGACCATGTTTGGCGTTTTCATATATGTACTAATAATATCCGACTTCAAAGAAACGCTGTCGCTGTTCATAAACTTGTCAGTAATCTGTGATAATCTATAGTTGCACTAGGCTTGCTTATTTCATTTTTTCCCTTTGCTTATTTCAATGGCTACAGGACTATACTGCTACGTCGTTCAACTGGGCCATGTTGTTTGTCCTCTGTACAACAAACTATATCAACTTTAGCTATCCAGTCTTAGATGTTAAGTTATTCTGAGCTATAAAACTTGAAAGGGATATTATGAAGAGTGGTCAACTCGGTTATCGTGTCTATCATCCGAGTTGGTTTGTTCAAGTTTGTTTTAAGTATCAAGTCCTGTTTAATAATGATAACAAGATTTAGTCCCAAAAATGTTTTGAAAAGTTTTCGTCAAAAAGTCTGTCACAAATATTAAAAAATGCATAAAACAAATTTGAAAAATAAGATCATTATCACTTGAAACTAATCATGCATTACAACTGGGACCCACTCGAGATTTCTAAAATTTCAGTTTGTTCTATTTCGGATCAATAGTTGTTTTAAATATCGTGCTTCTAAAGTATCTCTGATGGACGGAAGGATAGTACAAAAATATTTCGGAGGTGGCGGAGATAATTATTGTATGCACAAGGGCAAGGCATACAACAGTTTGGATGACTATATTGTGGCTGCCTTTCTTTATAATAGATTTATTCATGAATACAACTGCAGTAAAATGTGAAAAATAAATTTCGACAAACACACACATGAGAAGCAGCGTGTAAAAGATGGGATAATATTCGAACAGTGACCATGATCAACGTACTGCAATCAATACGAAAAAAAAAAAATCAAATAGATCACAGATAAGGAAAGTCCTTTTATCGATATAAAAGGTATGAACGTTTCCAAATTCTTATGCCTTTATCATATATTGCAGCACGTCAACGTTTATGTCCAATATTCGTGGAAACACTCAAATTTCATAGTATAAAAATACCGGGTCGGAAATGTCCGCCATTTTGAACTTGATTTAAGCACGATCTATTTATTGCCCATTGTCGCCACCGGAATTACATTCTACATAGACATTACGAAAGACTACAATGCATAACGTTATGATTCCATTATTCGTCACTTAGCTCCCCCGATGCTGACAAATCGATCTTAAAGAGAAACTTTTATTCAAACACACGTAGCCCCTCACAAGTGTCCACAGAATGAAAGAAATGATGTTTCATACGGAAGCCTCTGCTTTCTCACATTGGGATAACTGACAGGTTGGTTATAAACCTCAATGAATATTAAAGGTACTGACCTCAGAACCGATATATCGTTTGTTCCTGTGGGTAACAGCCGACATATTCCGAATGCATGTATGATTATTGTTTCTATTTTGGGAATCAGCACTACATTCAAATATCGAGGTTCACAATTAGATACGCTTACATAGAACAGTAAGGTTTTCTTAGCCCACATAGCCAAATATTACCGAAACTTCACATGGCATCTATTCTTGGCATATTGATTAATACTGATGAAAATTGTCAATTAAAGCGCATCTACTATCGCATTTAGAGTTCCCTACTATTCTGCAGAGGTCAGGAATGTTTAAGTTTTGAATAAAATTATTAGGTCTACAACCAGTACCTCAGTAATGTATCCTAACGGCTACAAAAATAAATGCCGTTGAACAATTCTAAGGCTTACACATGAGATTCTACCGCAGACACTTCTGCTTTATTGAAATGCGTTATAAGCATTGTTCGGACACGTGTTGAATTAATCGAACAGTCGTCAGCAAATAGGAGTTCACGAATGGTCACTTCCTGTCACGTAAGGCAGAGAACATCATACTGAAGAGGGTTGGGGCCAACACACACCCATGCTCGACTCCGCCTGTGACTGGAAATGGTTCAGATGATTCAGCGTCGTCCACGACATGAGCGAGTGTGCCATCATGGAATTGCCGAACCATTATGATGAATTTATATGCGCAACCAAATTTTGCCATGGTCCTCCAGAGGCTCCCACGGTTCACTGGGTCAAAGGCTTTTATCGGATCGATAAATGTCGTGTACAGGTTGAAGTTATGTTCCTGGCATCTTCATAGAGTTTACGAGCCTCAAACATCATTTTCTGTGGTCTTTCATCTGTCCTGAAACCACACTGGTTCTCAGTCAGGAGCCCAAGACCGAAGTGATGCACAAGGCGATTCACTGTCCCAGGATTGTTTTATGCCTTATACTCATGGGGGATAGGTCCTTGAGTCTACACTGACCGGAAGAGCTCTGTCAGTTTTTGTGCCATGTGCGAGCCCCCAGCTCTGCAGGCTGGTGCTTCCTCTCCAGTTGCTTTACCATTTGACAGCAGACCAGTTGCTACTAATATATGATAACTTCAACATAAAATATATTAGCACATAAATAGGGAAGATGAGAATGAAGTAAACTAAATGATAACTTCATGCCGCTCGCGTGACATACTTTGCCCTCCGTGCTATCTGCTCTCTTACACGTGCGCAGGTTCAACATATAAACCACAAACAGGGACAGTTTGGGGAGGAGGATAGCCGACGCGAGTCGCCTCCCTCCCCAACCTACTAAAAATGGGCGAGAAACAACCGAAACGTTTCCTACAGAAACTGTTCTTAATGTCCGAAGGTTCAAATTATGCCCTGGACACACTTAAAATGCAGAAGCTTCTGGGCGCTTTGCTCTCTGGGCCCATATAGGAGTTACACCCAACACACCCCCATGCCTACATGTTTACCCCCTCCCCCAACGATATTCCTGGAACCACCCTTATCAGACGGGACATAATTCAATCTGTACAGCATGTGATCGATCGAATAGATAACCAAGGTTACATGTATGATGCATATGATAAGACGTGTTGTTATCAGTCATAGAAAACCAGCACTAGTAATTCAACACGAGTGACAGCAGCACACTCCCAACTGGACTCAAAAGTTACAGTATGTAAATATGACGACTGTTGGGAAACAACCTCAACTTGGATGCATGGTGATCATTTGACAATTAAAATTACGAATATATGTTAAATCAATAAGAATATACATTCTTGTTTTATTGTCCGTACAGGTTATAAATTGAACGGGTCACAAGGTTAACAATATATAATGAAATCAGTAGCAACGTTGCGCATATTGTAGAGTCCCCATAATGAATATTCATTATTATCTCTCCTTGCCATTCGATTCACTCTCTTAAAGTGTTTATGATAGCTGTATTATTCAGACATAATTGGCATTTCTTGTAGGAAATCGCAGCTCTAACCAAGACTACGGAATCACCTTCATTAACCTTGCTTTAGTGCTAAGAAATTTCATATTATGTTTCGAAGGTAAAACTCAAGGAAGTGACTTTAATTGAAAATGTAAATTTATATAAACAAACTACTTTTGTTTACATTCCTGAATGGTACTTAAACTTTATGTACTTCAGTATGAATCCAACTTCGCAGACCCGTTTCGTAAGCCTACGGCGCTTTGTACAAAAGTACAAACCTGTTTGCCGTGTGATCCATACCGTGATAATACTCAATCTATTAGCCGTGTGATGCATACTGCGATGTTACTCAACCTGTTTGCCATGTGATGCATACCATTATGATACTGTTATGTCCAAGGGGCTTAAACTGTGTAACAAGACAACGTAAAACCCAATAAGCATTCAATTTTCGAAAATATAAATTTATTTCCCTAAAATAAAAGAAACAAACAATGAAAGAATTAAAAATCACTTACAGTATTATATGAATTCCTATAATTTCTAAATGTATTATCAATTTAACCGTAATCTAAAAACGATCAAAATGCATTCCGAATGAAGGTTCTAAAGTGCCAATGTGCTAGTACCAATTAAGAAACACTGTTCTAATATCCAAAAGTTTTATTTCAAGGTAATCCAGTGAAAGTTTAATGTCACTATAGTCTTTGAATGTTTCACGTAATCCAAAGAAATTAATTAAATATCCAAGTCCTTCAATAATTTCAGAATAGTCCAGCACGGTACTGCATGTTTGGAATAAATGGGCTTTCCTCTCTGCAGTTTCAACGAACAAATTACAGATAAATAAAATTTCCTCTCATGACTCTTACAGAACTGGCTATAACTGAAGAGTGAAACGACGCGTACTTAATTCCTTTATATAGCCAATATGTATGCATCAAATCAACACATCTGACTTGCCAGAAAAGATTCCAGGCATTTAATTTATTCGGCATTGTGAAATATCTTAACAGTCAAGTGTCTGAATTTGTGTAATTACTAAGCCAATCAGCAACTAGGGCGTGCATGATATCTCTACAGAACAAACGTAATCCTAAGAACACGTGATGTTGAAGAGACCTCCATTCAACTAATTCGTTGGTCTGTTTTGACCGAAGTAGTTGTTGACATGAACTTGGCAATCGACCTTGATTTATAAATGGAAATTTCACAAACTATTGTACAAGTACTTTTACTATAGTACAGGTCAGAGACTGAATTAAATAATTAAAAAAATGAATGTCATTAACCAAATGACTTAAATAAAAACTATATTATAAAATAAATATGATATTGATATCCGTAACAATACTCAACCTGTTTGCTGTGTGATGCATACCGTTATGATACTAAACAAAAGAAGTTCTTAACACAGATTTTTAAAACGAGTGAGGTTTTATTGTGCCTTGTACTTTAAAGGTAATAGGATTTTTTTTTTACCAATCTTTACCTTTCTTTTGTAAGTCTTTTGTGCCAGTTTTGGCACTTCTTACGGTACTTATAGCTTTCTTTCCTAAATGTCATGAATGAGTGCTATCAGGGGGCCCCGAGTGGCCGAGTGGTCTAAAGCGCTGTCCGTTACGGATCACTGCCATCTCACCTCTGTCTGCGTTGGTTCGAGTCTAAGATTCGGCGAATGTGGATATGTGAGAAAGCTTGCCAGTAGCTTCTCGTGGGTCGGTGGTTCTTTCCGCGGATTTCCCGGTTTCTTCCTCCACCATTAATACTGGCCGCCATGTATAGCCTATCGTGTGCTGAAAAATGGCGTTAAGCCCCACAACAACAACAACAATGAGTGCTATCATTTAGATTACGATGCTTATTCGTTTTCGTTGCCGAATTAATTTTCTATAATCATTGGTCATCCAATGTAGATATCTAGGACGTATTGTTACCGTTTATTCATGATAATAAAATGAGCTGGTTGTAAAAATATTTCCCAATGGACAGTTTAGTAAAGTTCCAATCAGCTCTGCGTAATAAAGCTTAATATATTTCACACTTTGCTGTTATGTAATCCTATCATAACTATGTAGTCCCATCATAATTTGCTGTTATGTAGTTCCATCATAATTTGCTGTTATGTAGCCCCACACTTGTCATTTAAAACTGTTGAAAATTAATACAATGGTCACAAGATAAATGATTTAAGATCTTTTCAAACTGTTTATGGAATCACTAGCAAGTAATAAATCAAACAATGCCGAGCTGCGTTCTAATGACCTCTTCCATTTCATGATCGAAAATGAAGAAATTATTAATATTTGTAATATTTCCACTTCTATTTGGAACTAATACATCTTCAATAAAATGTCTAAGAATAATCTAATTCTAGCAATGTCGGTTTCCTTGCTCAATCAAAAATTCAAGAAGGTTACAACCGTCAAAGCTTGGATGCATGCAAAGTGTTCCGATCAAACGTTTTCTACCATTGCATTTATTTCATTCCAAACAGCTTCAATCTATGGTATTAAAAATCCGTCCCTACTGATAATGGGAATTCCTAAGTAAACTGCAACCCCACCTCCATTCCTAGTTCTGTTGAAACGGGTTGGTGGTATTGTCGTGGGGGTAGGGTAAATGTTTAGTTATAAGACACTCGCTGTAATAATAGATCTATCCAGTCATGTTGAAAATGTTAATGTTTACTTGGAAATGTAGTTGGTCATATATTGCATAATACCCGCTACTGCCCTCAAAAGTTTGAAAGCTATTTTGCATCAATAGCTCTGAAATCGGGCTCACCTGACTGGCTAGCATCCAGGCAGCATTCCCTTGCACAAGAGCCCACCCCCCTCAACCACATTCCTACTCCACGCCCCTGCCAAGATTTTGGCAAAGTGCAAAATTTTTATAAGAACCCATTGATAATAGAAGATTACCTTTAAAAATTCTAAAGGATATACACAACCTTAACATACGTACAAATCTCATTTATCATTGTTTAACTGAGATTTGTTCCAGGAATGCTGTCTGTAATTAACGGTAATCGACAGAAGAGCCTTAAATGCAAGTCTAGGAACTACTTACAATCCTATCACAAATCTGAGATCTTATTTTAACAATGCTGTAGCTACCTAAAGATAGATTCCGAATGACGTCATCAGCAGCCATATTTGTGGTGTGCTGGCAGATTTACTGTTGATTTGATATGGTGTTTGGAAGTTGAAATAAATTCATTGAATCTGTTACAAAACATACACACATAAACAAAACGCAAATCAGGCTTTCTGTTAGTATCCATAGTTGTAATTTATAAGTTCATTTTGCCGCAAGTGTGCCTTGTTCAAAATGGCTAATTTTGGTGGTGGTATACAGGAGAAATTGCCAGGCTGTCCAACGTCCAGGTCATATGGGCAGAAGATCGTCTGCTAGTGACCTTGTCGGGAAAAATCTAAACGGCATTTAACACACGTGCACTATTGACAATGTAATTCCGCACGGGCAGCATATACGTGTTACATTTTCTTCGAAAAGCATGGGGACATTTAGTAAACTTCCGGCAACATAAATTTACACCGACAACGACACCAAGACAGAAATATCGTCAGTTAAAATCAATGTGATATTTTCTGTACGCACATACAGATTACACATGTTACAGTACTTAGAACGAAAGCAAGAGATAAAAGAAAACAGCACGAAGACGAGGACTTGTTTAAAAGAGAGGTCGTTAAATATAATTTATCTACAAAACTTCGATCTTATTTGCATACGTTCCTTCTAAATTCGGGCTTTTAAAAACATGTCTACATGATATCCAAATAAGATGGTTAGATCTAGTAAAGCTAGCTCAGTTTAAAAAGATAATGCATTTTGACCTAGGATCTTTCCTCAAGCCGGGCTAATCAAAGCATCAAAGCAGGTCACGTGTTCAGCCAGAAGTGTCGTCTTTAATTAAAAGAGTTCTTTTCAGCTATTCTTCTTCTTCTTGTTCTTTATCGTCTTCTTGTTTATTTATTTATTTTCTTACAGAATCAATATTGCCATCCTGCCTTTGCACAACTCGCTTCGCAAATCAGTCCTTAAATACTTAGCTGAGGAGATTGGGAGAATAGTTATAATCGGAAAATGAGTACAACTGGAAATCAATGAGAATGATACAGCCTTTTGTTGGGTTCTTTTGAATTTGAACAAACCCTTTTAAATCAACTTCCGTGTGTACATAACTGAATTTATTTCTCTGTAGATCATCTGTATAAAACAAGAAGCCAAAGTGGGTCTGATATCACTCGCCCGTTTTACATAACTTGACAGCTGACCATTTCATTAAGCAGGCTTATGTAATATTGAAAGAACTCATTGTATGTAAACTATCTCCTAAACATATCATGTAGATTTGACGTATTTTACTACTGTTTGCTAAAAATCCTTTCCAAAGATAACAACATAATTAATATGACTAGTGTCTCATAATCGAAGTCATCCAAGATTTTTAAAAGTTAAGTTTGCCGATGAAATTTTCATTTTGAATTCTAGAGACACACGTCTCCACCATCCCCCCCCCCTTCCAAGAAAATTTTCAGTTTTAATGACAACACAAGGCCTAACTTTTGTTGACAAATCTGCAGTGTGTATACACGATGTTCTCTGTGTCTGTGTCTGTAATATACATATATATTAAAAGAAAAAAGATACTAGTAACTTATTTCTGTGAATAGGATCAGTTTCTCCTCATAAAAGGTCGAAGGTCGCAGTGTATACAACCAGCATTCTCCCTTGGATCTCTCCCAGCCCTTTAACACAGATACTGTTCGTAGCCCCGCCCTTAAAGTTAATACGCTTACTTGGTGTTATAAGGCAGTTAATATGTGCAGTCAGCAATTGTTACTATGTCTGTTTTAGCCCCCCTGCGGTCTGGCCCCTCGAGTCTCAACTTGGAAACCCTTGAGATACCTACCCAAAGGAGCTGTGACGGCTCAGTAGCTACGATGCTGGACTCGTGACAAGAAGGTTGCAGGTTCGATTCCCACCATCTGGTATGCCCGATTCTCAGAAAAAAAAAATGCGTTAATCTCGCTTATAATCGAACGCAACTGAGATCTTGATTATACCGGCTTATATAGAAAGTCCGATCAAATTCTGCACAGAAATATGGTATCTAAAGAGTGTTTGCAAGCTATGCCAATCAGAAGCAAGACTATTTCATTAATATAAATGGATGTCAGACATAATCAAACTCATCCAAGACCTAGGCGATATAAGCTTACATACCAAGTCTGATCAAAATCTGATTACAAATATAACCTCTAGAATGTTTACAAGCTCAGCCAATTAGATGCAAGATCACCTCATAAATATGCGCGAATATCGTTCATAATATAACTTTGAGATATTAATGATATAAGATTATACACAGAATTTGATTAGGATCAGACTTTTTAAAAACTAAAAAACACAACTAAACAAATGGCCTGTTGAGTGTTCACAAGCTCTGCGAATCATCTGCAAGATGACCTCATTATTATGTGTGGATGTCTTTCATTACCGAACTCGTTTTGATATACTGATGACATTAAGCTTTTTGTAAACCAGATATAATTATAATCTGTTCAGACACATGGCCTCTACAATATTCAGAAGCTCAGCCAGTCAGATGCAAGATCGTCTTAATAATACATGTGGATGCGGTTCATAATACAACTTATCCATAACCTCGATGATATAGACTTACATACCAAATCTGATCAAAATTCTAATAAGAAATATGGTCTCCAATGTATTCACAAGCTCGGTTAATGAGAAGCAAGCGCACCTCATTAACATGGATGGATGTGCCTCATAATCGAACTCATCTGCGACTTCTGTAATATAAACTTACATAATACCACCACAGCCCAAGCAAAAACAAAATTTAAAAATTGGCCTCTCGAGTGTTTGCAAATTTAATCAGATGCAAGATCACCTACTTAATATGAATAGGTATCGTTGATAAATGAACTTATCCAAGATCTTCATGGTACATCTTACATACAAAATCTTATTATAATATGACTTCTAGAGTGTCCACAAGCTCAGCTATAAGGTGCATAATCATTAAGTAATATGCATGGATGTTTCTCACAATACGAATTCGTCCGATGTCTTGTCGAATTAAGCATGCATACCAAATCTAATTAAAATCCGATCTGATATAAAGCCTCTTTCGTGTTCACAAAGAAGTGGATGATAGACGACGGACAAAAGGCCTGACCTTAAGCTCATTTGACTTTCTGACCAGGTGTGCTAAAGCAGAAATCATACTATTGATTAAAAATGACAACTACACGAAACAAGGATATTGCGACTGCTTCGACACTTCTTGCATGTTGTATAGGATACAATGAGACATACAAAAGTTCTGTCACTTAAAAATGGATCACACAAGTTGTTCTCGCTCGAATATTTATTCACATGTCTATATAATAGGGTTTTTCAACATGCAAGTTTCTTTTCATTACTGCAATATTCCAGATACACAGTTCAAGATAACATATTTGCAGTAAATTGAGGTCCTATCTGACTGTTGCAAGACAAGAATTCCAGCGAGGTCCTCACAGTCCAAGACAACATATGTGCTACAAATTGAGGTACTATCTGATTGACGCAAGACAATAATTCCAGTGAGATCCTCACAGATCAAGACAACATATGTGCTGTAAAGTGGGGTCATATTTCTAATGCCAGACAAGAATTTCAGCCAGGTCCTCACAGTTCAAGACAAAATATGTGTTGCAAAGTGAGGTTCTTTCTAACTCTGATGCAAGACAAGAATTCCATCGAGGTCCTCCTAGTTCAAAACAACATATGTGTTGTAAAGTGAGGCCCTATCTGACTCGGATGCAAGACAAGAATTCCAGCCAGGTCCTCACAGTTCAAGACAACAGATGTGCTGTAAATTTAGGTCCTATCTGACTGATGCAAGACAAGAATTCCAGTCAGGTCCTTACAGTTCAAGACAACATATGTGTTGAAAAGTTGTTATATTGTCATCGTTACAGGGGTTAACGCCATTTTTCAGCACAAGATAGGCCATACATGGCGGGCGGTATAAATGGTGGAGGAAGAACCCGGGATAAAAGCGGAAAGAACCACCGACCCACGAGAAGCTACTGGCAAGCTTTCTCACGTACCCACATTGGCGGAGCCCGAGACTCGAACACACGCAGACAGAGGTGAGATGGAAGTGATCCGTAACGATGAGCGCTTTAGACCTCTCGCCCACTCGGGGCCTCGTGCTGCAAAATTAGGAATTTCTAACTCTGATGCAAGACAGGAATTCCAGCGAGGTTCTCATAGTTCAAGACAACATATGTGCTGTAAAGTGAGATCCTATCCAACTCTGTTGCAAGACAAGAATTCTAGCGATTTCCTCACAGTTGAAAAGATATGTGCTATAAATTGAGGTCATATCTGACTGTTGCAAGACAAGAATTCTAGCGAGTTTCTCATATCTCAAGATAACGTATGTGCTGTAAATTGAGGTCCTATCTGACTCTGTTGCAAGACAAGAATTCTAGCCAGTTCCTCACAGTTCAAGACGGCATATGTGCTGCAAAGTGAGGTCCTATCTGACTCTAATGCAAGACAAGAATTCCAGGGCAACGATTAACGCATTACTTTAAAATGTGCGACATTGAGCCCGATTTCAAAAGGTCGGTTGAGATTGTTGAATATTGAAACGTCTAGCTTCATGATTTATTTTTAGGAATGAACTTAGTTCACAAGACATTAAGGAAGTATAAGAAAAAATTAAAATTAAAACTATAACCGAAATCTTAATGCATGTATTATATTAACGTGACCTCGAATCTAAGTCAAAGGGTTGAACGAGGATGTTGCAGAATGAATTGCTTCTGATTCGTGAGGAATCATTCCATGTATAAATAAAATCCATAAAGAGATTTAGGAAATATAAAGAAATGAAAAACTGTAACCAAAATCTTAAGGCAAACATTAGTCGACTGGGACCTTGAGCTCATGATCCAAGAGGCAAACAAACATGTCGCTGAGTGAAAAGTCTAGCTAGACGATGTTTTATTCTAGGTATGAACATAATTAATCAAGACATATAAGCGATTTTTAAAAATTGACCACCTTAATATAAACTTTATATTACTGTGTCCTGGACCCCAATATCAAAGGTGCAAGCGAGCATATGTGAAAATGAAATGTCTTAACTTCATAATATTTCATGCCAAATATGATGAGAACCCATCAATGGTTAAGGAAATGAAAGCAAATAACCAAAACCTAAACAAACAAACAAACAAACAAAAAAAAAAATAAACAAACAAAAAACAAAACAAAACAAAATAAAAAAGCACAAAAAAACCGTTGACGCCACCACAGCGCCCGAAAAATGATTGATATGGTTCCTGGTTTGCTTAATAATCGCAATACATATTCGTAAATGAAAACTCAATATATCACTCGTTTTATCGCCAATAACGGCAGTTTGTATATGGACATTTGAAATCTACATCATGCAATTCGCTAATTTGAATATGAAAACATGTATTTGGTAGGATTCCCTTTAAGACAATATTTTCTCAGGAAATAACACAATATCTGAGGAAATATCGATCGATGAAAATGTTGGGAAATGTCTACAGTTGGAAACATTATATAATATAAATACCAATTAAAGAAGTACTGCCATGAGAAATTTGAGTTTTAATTTGATTTCTGTTATTCCGTGTCAATGTAATCACCATTAATTTGAACAGACTCAATATACAGTCACAGTGACGCCCGCTAACGCTTCGGCGAGAACCTAATTGGCATCCTATGCAGCTAGGCACCATTTATGCTGACAACTGTTTCGACTTTATTGGTCGTTTGGCACCAAGACACAAGCTAATCAACAATAACTATCTTAGCCACGTGCAATGCCAGCATTTGAGGTAGGATGTGCCATTGCCAGATTAACGAAAAACTGACACCAAGTCCCGCAAAAAGATATATACAATGAGCCAAAAGTGGCCACACTAAAATGGACAAGGCGTTATTTTTACCTTTAACTTAATACGGTTGTTCCAACCAATAATAAAATACCAGAATTTCTCAATGATTTTTTTTTTTTTTTTTTTCTATAAATATTAACAAAATTCCATCAATCGATTTATTTATGGTTGATTTTATGCTCAGCCTACCGATTTAACCCTTTCTCCAAATCCCAAATAAACTGTACCGAAAACGATCATCAGGAAATATTCGTGTACTCGATATATCACATATACTGGCTGAAAATAAGTGCAGCATGCAATTGAACTGTAATAGACTCCATGAAAATATGAAAAATTCAAGCAACGTATTGGGGTAACTTTCACACCTTTTTTATGAATATTTGTTACTGAAATCACAATTTGTTGTCTCGGCAATTTTCTTAATTAGTGTGCTACGGGCAACACGATACAACCTTTAAGTTGTGCCATTTCATTGGTAATGGCGTCAAAGTTTTACTAAGAGTTAGACATGAACGATAGATATTCAGTTTATTTTCCTCAGTATCAAGCTTAGACCATGAAAACAAATAAAATGACTGTTTAGATGAGGACCGTACTGAACAAGACAATACTGAAGCCGAGACAAAAGTCCATTAGAAATAAAATTACGACTAAAATTTGGATTACAAATTGGAAAAATCAAAGAAGAAAACAATTCCACGTGCTCCGAAAAGGGGAAGAACGTGAATGTATCTGACTTATGATTTAGACCATAAAACTAAATTGTTTTGCAAGAAATCCACAAATTCCAAGAAAACGTTTTTTCTGAAAAAACGAATGTCGAAACTTTTAGGACGTCAACCTCATCTCGCCGTACCAAATGCTGCGACCATTAGCAAGCCCTTAGAGACGATTCTTTGAGTAGCAAGTTTGCCGTTTCCCCAAACAATGCTGTCATTCAAAACACACCGACACAGGTTTAATGTGTTGTGTATAGTTAGCTAAGCAAGGTATCTACCATGAAGTGTGGAGTTGTGTATACTAGTTAGCTAAGAAAGGTACAGTAACGATGGAGTATGGAATCGTGGATACTGGTTAGCTAGGGAAGGTACAGTAACCATGAAGTATGGGGTCGGGTATACTGGTTAGTTAGGGAAGGTACATGGTTATGGGGTCGTGTATAATGGTAACCTAGGGAAGGTCCAGTAACCATGGAGTATGGAGTCGTGTATATTGGTTAGCTAGGGAAGGTACAGCAACCATGAAGTATGTAGTCGTGTATAATGTTTACCTAGGGAAGATACAGCAACCATGGAGTATGGAGTCGTGAATATTGGTTAGCTAGGGAAGGTACGGTAACCATGAAGTACGGAGTCGTGTATATTGGTTAGCTAGGGAGGGTACAGTAACCATGAAGTATGGAGTCGTGTATATTGGTTAGTAAGGGAGGTACAGCAACCATGAAGTATGGAGTCGTATATACTGGTTATCTAGGGAAGGTACAATAACCATGAAGTATGGAGTCGTGTACACTGGTTAGCTGGGGAAGGTACAGTAACCATGAAGTATGGGGTCGTGTATACTGGTTAGCTAGGGAAGGTACAGTAACCATGGAGTATGGAGTCGTGTATACTGGTTACCTAGGGAAAGTACAGTAACCATGAGGTATGGAGTCGTGTATACTGGTTACCTAGGGAAGGTACAGTAACCATGGAGTTTGGAGTCGTGAATATTGGTTAGCTAGGGAAGGTACAGTAACCTTGAAGCGTGAATCTTTGATTTATTTCTGTCATTTATTGCACTTTCAGGCTATAATGAATCTGTAAGAGTGAAGAAACAATTTGTTTTTACTATATCCCGAGGTTATGAGCCCAGTTTTGCACTGAATTATTTCAGCTAACGCTTTAATCAAGAAATTTCTTGTTATCGTATTCATAACAAGGATAAACATCTGAGATTGTGAAAAGCGTGGATTGCGCAATGGAGGGACTCAGTTAAATACTATTATACAGTACCCCTCTACACCGTTTCTCAACCCATCCAAATATCAGTCTAGTCTACAACTGTACCGAGACACGGAGCACCTAAGTGTGATTAAAAAATAAGACTCTGTCCTCCAAGCAATTGCCACGACACTTGCTCTGACATCTATAATTTCCCCCTGCAATTTTTACTTTCATGTAATTTTACATTAGAATCTATTTATGCCCACTGATTTACCTGCATCGAACTTTGAGATTAGAAATTGAATTTTTGTCTTTGTGGCTAAAAAAAAAGTTTTTGAACAATTAGCAATATAACTGAGTGAGTATGTATGTATGTATGTATCTATGTGTGTGTGACATTTCTGAGAGATTGCATTTTTATTTTCAATATTACGTAAAAGAGAATATAGAGTTATGGTGACATTATTCAAATCATAGCATATTAATGAAGTCTATGTACATATATGAAGGTACACCGATTGTCATTTGGACCTCCACATTACAAATATCAATTATATTATCCAGCCTAAATTTAATGTACACGGTAACCAGTAAGACTGACACCTCGAACTGCACAAGTACGTGTTTTGATAGAATGTTTAATGAAAATCAACAAATTCAGATTAAGAATGGACGGGTTTCCGGTACGGCCACAGCTGGGTTTTTGTACTACCCGGAAATGCCCGCCCTGACTGGGTTTTAACATAAAAATTTGATCTTGCCGAGTTGCCCCCACCCCCGTTTTTCTGTGTTGTTTTAGTGGCAGAAATAAAATAAAAAGAATGAAAAAATAAGAAAAGGTTTTATCGTTGATAAAAATGGGAGTGAGAGCGGGGTGAGGAAACCAGACAAAATGGGAGTGGAGAACCGTGACCATTTCAAAACCCGGCAAAATATCCCTACCCGTCTATCCCAAAGTTAGATACAAGTATACGCCACACGATTTAATATACGAAGTATAACATCTTTATTTAACAGAATGTTAATCAGCATAATTAACCCAAATAGTTGGACCCTCCAATTTTCTGGATACCATATTGTCCAAATTTACAACAATTTTAAATAGCACCAAAATTAAGTAGACGCCAATTTAAAAAAATGAATTTGAAACAAACTAAGGAGTGTTTTAACAGTACTAAAACGCCGATGACTGAATACTCAACCCTCGTGCCTTGAAACTGCTTTGATTTCCCTATTAGGTGGATTAACTGAAGTCGTTGTCAACGTGCAGCAATAAAAACAGCCTGTATACTCCACAACATATAATCAAGCCGATCCCTCAACAAAGTGAGACTCGAGCTTATTAATGGTAATGATAAAGGAAAAAACCGCCTTTCATCATCAGACAGCAGGTTAAATTAATTAATGAATCACTTTGATAACTGTAAAAACAATGGTCATCTGTGTTACATTGAGCCAACATGTGACTGCGTTCTGAGATTTACGCTGCTCGCACTTCTGCGGTCTCTGCAATTCTCCTCCGTTTAAAGCCGTAGCTAAAATATGGATCAGACTGCGTCAGGTGAAGAGATCCTGTACGAGATCTTCTAAAGACTCAGAGCAATGTTGAAGTGTTTCAGTGATGACTTGGGGCAATCTTTGAAGCGTTTCTTATGATCACCCTGAGAACGCTTCCTCTCCTTCCGCTAACTGTATAAGACCTCTGGTTGTCCTCCTTCTGACACTGATGACTTGGCTTGCTCATCTCAACGGTGATTTCATCAGCAGAGTGTGGATGATTGGATTGCTTGCCCGAGTGAGAACCTCAGTGTCTGGGACACCGTCCGGCTACAAGTATCCTTATCAGTTTCCTAAGGCAGCCCATGTGAAAACGGTTCAGCATCTTGGCATGGGGTCTATACAATGTTCAGAATACAGCAAGGTCGGCAACACAACGACTTTGCAGACCTTACGTTTTGTTTGTATACTGATGTCTCTGTATTCCATCATATCTGTGCTTAGTCTACCAAAGGCCACATTGCTTTAACAATTCTGACGTTAGTTTCATCATCGATGTGTACTGCATGTGACAGTGTGCTGCCAAGTTATGTGAACTTGTCCATTGTCAAGGAGGGTCTGGCCATTTACCGTTTGGTAATTCTTTCCATGTGCTGGTTGATGTTGATTGTGAGACCAAACATGTCACAAGCTTAAAAGAAATGGTCCATATTCTGTTGCATGTCAGACTCAGATTTGACATTTAGGGAACAATCGTCAGTAAACAGCAGTGAACATCCACCTATTGTAATTCTGTCTTCGCCCTTTGCCTCCTCATGTTGAAGAGCTTGCCGTCAGTCCGGTATCTGATATCTGTCCTAATGTCATAGTTACAGGAGGCATCGAGCAAACATGGCAGAAAACATCAATATTTGCGAGCACTGGGACCAAAACAGTCTTGCTCAAGTCCACTGGTGACTGGGAATGGTTCAGATGATTCGCCGTCGTCCACGACATGAGCAAGCATGCCATCATGTAATTGCTGAACGATCACGATGAACTTCCTTAGGCAACTAAAATTTAACATGATCTTCCAAAGGTCTCCATGGCTATAATAAAGGCTTTTGTCAGGTTGATGAATGTTGTGTACAGGTTGGAACTCTGTTCCTGGTACTTCTGGAGCTGATGAGCTGCAAACATCACATCTGTGGTCCTTCTAATTTTCATAAAGCCATACTGACTCTCAGGTACAGGGCGATTCAGAAGAATTCTGGAGAGGATTTTGCTGACTTAGGAGTTGTCCCTATGGTTGTCACAGGACTGTCTGTTGTCCTTCCGCTTGCATAAGTGGACGGTGGATGCATCCTGGTAATCCTGTGCTTTCACAGTTTCTGTTTATTTCTACTTGCAGAATTCGATCAATTGCCTCTTTACTGATAGACAATTGTTGACTGCGGTTGTTGTTGAAGTGCTATGGCCATCTCTGAAATAAATTTTCTTTGTCACTGTGTAGTGTGACGCTGTCAGTATTCACAAATCTCCTAAAGGGCACGAATGACAATCTAATGCAACAAGACTCCCAGTATCTGCTAAAAGACATGCAACTATAATCAGCACCTATGCACCGACCATGACCAAACCGGACGAGATTAAGGGCAATTTTTATAAAGACCTGGAATCTCTTATTGCTGAAGTACTGAATGCAGACAAGCTCATCATTCTTGGTAACTCAATGTTATAGTTGGCACGGATCACCAGACATGGCCAGTTGTCATTAACAAAAATGGCTTTGGCAAATGCACCACCAACGGAGACTTCTGGATGAGAAATATCAGCTATTGAATGCCTATTTCGAAGGCAGCCTTCAACAACATCATGAAGACTGTCCAATGCAAACTCTGAGAGTTGCAAGACTCATGGCTGAGGATTAACGCTGATGAGATTCAGTCCTATGCAGACAGGAATGAAATAAAGAACTTCCATGATGTTCTGAAGAAAATCTAGAGACCACAGTCAGGAACATACCTATATTTGGAGTTCAAATAATGGTATTCTTTAATTAAATTCATGAACCAGTCTAAGTGATTTCGCACCATTACATATTTATACCAATTATTGCCATATTTGGAGTTTTAGAGTTGAGATCGCTTCATATGTTTTTGAAGGAAAATATGGATTATTTTTCAGATTTTCAGTGGGAAGATTATTTGATGTATATTATTTCGGTAATAGATTCTGTTCTCAAAGACAATATGTTATGAAACATTATGTGTGTTAGAAATAGGTCACATTCGCCGACAAAGTTTCCACTCAGACCCATCGCATATGGCAGTACATGTAAGATGAACATGCTTTCATAGTTTTTAGAAAATCAAACACCAAAAATGCAACTAGAATTCTTTATCTGCAAAAGGACATTGAAACATCATGATATAATTGTTCTTTAATGGCAAGCAATGAAACAATGCAACATGGTTCACCTACCAAGATATTGTACTTGCTGGGCTCATCAATACACAGTTGTGACAATCAAGTTATTAATTTCACAAACAATATTCAGGTAAATTTTTAATTTTCATTAGTACACTATCCTATCGTAAGAAATACTGGTTTCTAGCACAGAGAATTATATAAATTTTCATACATATTTTCATTAGACAATAGGAACCAATATCTGAGTGCAAAACTCAATCACTGGATATAACATAACTGTAATTCAAGCAAAATTTTCTATAACATTAAAGAATGGTTTAGAGTGTACATTACAGGCCTAGATCAAGCCAGCTTGTTTCAGGATTTACTAGCATAAAGAGATACATTACAGGCCTAGATAAAGCCATATTGTTTCTGCATTCATGGGTTTTAAGAAATACATTACAGGCATAGATCAAGCCCGCTCGTTTCAGGATTGACTGGTATAAAGACAAATTATGATCATTATGATTAACATACTGACAAAGTAAAATAACCTCTAATGGTATAATGATAAATCCAACTTCAAGAGGGGGATGGAAAAATGCATTTATGTTGTTGTTGTCGTTGTTGTTGTAGAGCTTAACGCCATTTTTCAGCACACGATAGGCTATACATGGCGGCCAGTATAAATGGTGGAGGAAAAGAACCACCGACCCACGAGAAGCTACTGGCAAGCTATCTCACATATCCACATTCGCTGAATCCGAGACTCGAACCCACGCAGACTGAGGTGATCCATAATGGAGAGTGCTTTAGACCACTGGGCCACTTGGGGCCCCCAAAAATGCATTTTAAACTTGTATGTTAAACATGAAGCTTATATATAAACAATATACATGGAGCATACAAAGACATGTATGTATGTATGTATGTGTGTGTGAAAGTAAACATGTATATGAGTAAATGGGTTGTGATAAACCACTGGAAATGGAAAATGTTGAGCAGAATATAAATAAACATGTTCTTATTGTAGTCATGTATTTGAAAAAAAATCACAAAAAGTGAAGTACAAAAAGGAAGAATAAGATGCAAAAGAAAATGCAAACATCAAGGAAATATATGGAATTATTAACATTTGACCAGTACCATTTATATAAATCACTGCATCTGCTTTTCTTCACATCAGTGGAAGTCTAATATTTGTAAATACTCTGTTTGAGAGATGATATAAATGGCTTGATGAGCCTAATCCAGTCTTCAAACATACTGTCAAATATGTTCAAATTCAATTACTCTTCTGTACATCAGTTCTAATCCTTATGCTGTTCATCAATTCTAATTTTTATGCGTACATCAAATTTAATCCTTAAGCTGTATGTCAATTATAATCGTTCTCATGTATATCAATTCTAAACCTTATGAAGATCTACATCAATTCTAATCCTCATGCTGCCAAACATACAACTCTTCTATACATCAATTCTAAGCCTTGTTCTGTACATTAATTCTAATCCTTATGTTGTAAATCAATTCTAATCCTTATGTTGTAAATCAATTCTGATCCTTATGTTGTAAATCAATTCTGATCCTTATGCTGCCAAACATACAATTCTTCTGTACATCAATTCTATCACTTATGCTGTATATTAATTCTAAACCTTATGCTGTAAATCAAACTTAATCCTTAAGCTGTACATCAATTATAATCATTCTCGTGTTCGGATCTACATCATTTCTAATCCTCATGCTGCCAAACATACAACTCTTCTATACACATCAATTCTAAACCTTGTGCTGTACATCAATTCTAATCCTTATGTTGTAAATAAATTCTAATCCTTATGCTGTAAATCAAGTCTAATCCTTATGCTGCCAAACATACAATTCTTCTGTACATCAGTTCTAAACCTTATGCTGTACATTAATTTTAATCCTTATGCTGTAAATCAATTCTAATCCTTATGCTGCCAAACATACAACTCTTATGTACATCAATTCTAAACCTTATGCTGTACATTAATTCTAATCCTTATGCTGCCAAACATACAACTCTTCTGTACATCAATTCTAAACCTTATGCTGTACATTAATTCTAATCCTTACTCTTCTGTACATCAATTTTAATCTTTACCTTAAATAAAATATAACAATCAATTAAATTAGAATACATGTTTGTATGTGTGAATATGTATGAAAGCATGTAAAACTGAATTATTTGATTGTTTTTAGTTAGAAAAATAACTCCAAAGAGCTAATGTTTCTTATATTAATGTAAGCTGACTCTAAACAAAATCTGTCAATGACTATATTTTTGTTGCAAAATGTTGTCGACTGTATTTTTGTTGCAGTAAGTGTTGTCTTGACTATATCTTTGATGCAGTAACTGTCTTGACTATATCTCTGTTGCAGTAATTGTCTTGACTATATCTTGCTGCAGTAAGTGTTGTATTGACTTTATCTTATCTTGTTGCAGTAAGTGTTGTCTTGACTATATTTGTTGCAGTAAATGTTGTCTTGACTATATCTTTGTTGCAGCAGTGTCATCTGACTATATCTTTGTTGCAGTAAGTGTTGTCTTGACTATATCTTTGTTGCAGTGTTGTTTGACTATATCATTTTGCAGTAAGTCCTGTCTATACCATCAAAAATGTTGCCCTTGTTAGAAGGTTTCTCCTCAAAACCATTATATGGATCAAATCTTTACTGAGTCATTGAAACATTATCCTCAGTAGTGACTTTTAAATCCATCTTGCAAGCATAATCCAACAGAGGCACAGACCCTGTCATGTACATATCCAAATGACTGTGTGGTTTAATTAAAAAGGCTTTGTGCAGTAGGAAACAAAGAAGAATGAAATTCGAAGTATGGGAAAATGACACCGATTCGTTCAACAAGACGGGCATTTCCTATGTGAAGTAAGTAAATGGAACTTATTAATTAGGCTGTTATTATTTTGCTTTATTCAAGAACGATATTTTCTTTTTTGTATACTAATGTTATGTGCACTTTAAAAAAAAAAAGTGAAGTACGAAGTGGGCAGGCATTTGGTCTTTTATTCTCTATGGCTTAATGATGAGTGATGATTATGACCTCATGATGACTGATATTATGACCTGATGATGGCTGATTTTATGACCTAATGATGAGAGATGATTACAACATAATGATGATTGATAATTATGACTTATTGATGATTGACGATTATGACCTAATGATGAGTGATGATGTCTCATTTGCTTTCCTTCTGTGCAAACATGCACCCTTTTCCCCATCTATGATGATTGTTTGAGGAATACTGTATATCCCAAATGATGGCGTTTAGCGAGTTCAACAATAGGTAACATTTAGGAGTTGATTTTATCAGTAAAGCAGGGCATTCTTACTTTCAGCCCATCAGTTTAAAAGACAAGTTTTGTCCTAATTCATGATGAAATTTGAAAGATGGAAATTTTAAACATTATACATCATGCTTTACAAACTGGAAATCAATGCATGCCAACCTTGTTTCCATGAAATGGCAAGTCTCTGACAGTGACAGCAATGTGAACAGCAATGACATTTTGAGTTACCTGCCTTTAGTGCCAAGGATTCACCTAGTGATTCAGACATCTCTGACCCCAACTCATTTTGCACAAAAAGCACACCACACAGCCAATATTTCATACAATAAGCATATAACCCAGGCAAAGACTATTCATTTTGTACAATAAGCATATCACCAGGCAAAGACTACCGTATTTACCATATATGTTGGGATACCGTATTTGTTGGGACACAATAAATTAATTTTAAAAGTCATTTTTTCTGTGCACTGTATATTCTGGGACACATCGTATTTTTCGAGTCATAAGCTGTGGGACACCTTTTAAATCATTCAAAAATTACATGTCGGAAAATGCACTCCAACTAAAATTTTATTTTAAAAAATATAAAACTCTGTACTTGATAAAACTCTTTAATCCACTGCAGCAGCATCTCATCAATACAACCCTTCTCCTGCATATGTACGATCCATTTTTACGATGCACAAGTAATTTTGTTAACTTTCTCATACTGTGAAAAATTGTTAGAGGCAACACATCACCTGAAGCAGAAACTGCAAGGACTGAAGTCAGATTTTTTCAAATCTGCACCTAATTCTCACACTTTTGACCCCCATATCATCATCTGTCCATCCAGGAATGCAATCAAAGTTCAGTAGAATTTCATCCATGTTAATAATCATATTGTCGGCAAAATCATCTGCTTCTCTTCTGACCTTCATGAATTCATCACATGATTTTATTTTCTCCAAATCTTCTGGGTGACGCTGGGTCATTGATGTCTGCACATGAAGCACTATATTGTGTCACTTTAAAAATTGTTCCACTGTCTCACTTTATTTTAAAAATTACAGTGAATACTGGTGAAAAGGAACTAAAGTTAGCCTCCATATCTCGGCAGTCTTTGTATATTAAAAAACAAAATATAAAAAAAATTGGCACATTTAAAAGAATCCATAGTTGCCGTCCGATGTCAGCTTGCTTTGCAATAAAATAACTTTTGTATTGATATCCTTCAAAAAAAGAGGAACCAAAGTCGGCTTACGAGGTCGGCTTGCTTTGTAATAAAAAGAACCTTTGTCTTTGATGTCTTGTCAGTAAGTTCAAAGAAAGAGTTTACTGCTTGCTGCCAGTTGTGTTTATTCACCACCCGGGCATCTATCTGCTTGGCATCTGTAGTTATAATTAATACAAAAGAGCACTGATGTCTGCATTTAAATAATAATGATACTTTTATAACCCGTGCTGGCAAAAAGATTGTCACTTACACTCAAGTGAATGTGTTTTCAAATAATGATTTTTATTTGTGAGATACTGTCCAACGGTAGACCTGGATATAATTCAATCTTGATTATTTTGCACCTAACACAGTGTCATGCGTGAATGACAATTGTCTTCATGATATCTGTTGATTATTTCCCTCTTGTTTGTGATTTTGTTGGATCCAGTTTTCAGTTGGATAACATATTCAAACCTCTGAGCACAATTTGTTTCTCGGCTATAAGCAATACATGCGACAGTATGGAAGCCTACGCTACATATTTGGATTTTGTGGATATATTTTATTCTTTAATGGTCATGTTTATAAAAAAAAGGAATAAATGATAACAATATTGTACAAGGTTAGTTTCTTTCTTTTTGTTATCAAATAAGTGTTTTGATTATCTATTTTATTGCAATGTGCATTGGGGGGGGAGAGCACAAATGCAATACAAATTTATTTCATTTCTTAAGTCTTGGGACATATGACCTAGGCGAAAAAAAATTTCACCATAAGTTCTGGGACAGGAAAAAAATTAATTATTTTCTCATGTCCCAATATATATGGTAAATATGGTATTCATTTTGTACAATAAGCATATCACCCTGGCAAAGGCTATTCATTCTGTACAATAAGCATATGACCCAGGCAAAGGCTATTCATTTTGTAAAATAAGCATATGACCCAGCCAATGGCTATTCATTCTGTACAGTAAGCATATGATCTAGCCAAAGGCTATTCAATCTGTACAGTAAGCATATGACCCAGACAAAGGCTATTCATTCTGTACAGTAAGCATATGACCCAAACAAAGGCTATTCATTATGTACAGTAAGCATATGACCCCGGCAAAGGCTATTAATTCTGTACAATATACATATGACCCAGGCAAAGACTATTCATTTTGTACAATACACTTATGATGGGACTGTATTGTCATAACCAGTTCAGAAAGCAATATGCTGCTGGGAGATGGAGCCAAAAATACACCAGGCGCATTATTTGGTTCATCATCCACTGTTGTCATGTTAATACTTACCTGACCTACAAAAAGGTATCAACCAGGCAGGTAAACAATGTCTGACACACACATGCCAACTTTATCCTGGAAATGGGGAGATCTAATTGGCAAGTTTTGTGGCCAACAGCAGTTAACTGTGAGGGAAAATGGTGATTCCATGGAGATTTGTGTGCTATCTAATCAGCAACAGCATGCATATACTTGCTTACCTGGCCTAAAGAAGAGGTGTAAATTATGTTTTCAGCCAAAAGATCATCATGAAACTGTCTATGGTTGCTGTGTGTGCAATATCCATATATGCCAAGTTTAATTCCTAGCATTACATCACCAGAAATGAGCCAGTTGTGTTCTAACAGATTATAAAATTTAGTTTTATTGTCATCAAAAATAACAATAAGAAGTTGGATTCAGCTGGTTTTATAAAAATGTTTTTCACCCGTTCTGTGACGTTGTAAACATCAGTCATAAAAAACCTTGCTTCAGTATGGACTATAGGCTCCTGCACTTCATTTCTATACATAATATGTATGATACATTGATTTTGTAGACAGAGAAGAAACAAAGAATCAGGTTAGCATTTTCTTATTTCAAATCCTTCTGGGGGCACCTTGCTTAATATTATCCATTATGACATAATGGCATCAACATCAATCAGTGGTTAAGACCTAAAGTCATTACTGAAGTGTTATTTTATGTTTATTAAACCAAATGACCAAAGGGATATGCTAAATAAATTACTTTGAATGTTATATTATCAGAAACTTTATTTCCTAAAACTTGACAAAACTTGACCTTTCAGAAAATCACAAGCACTGGGCCAAGTGCAGACAACCTGACTTTGGGACCGGGTTCTGACAACCATGCCAGTGTTGGCATGGCAACACAATGAGAATCCTCCACTGAAAACTATATGAAAATCTTCAGACTGATGGTACACAGGCTTTCCGAACACTCATTTCCTACAAAAGAAAAATCAATATTCAACATTTAAGATAGTGTTCTTGCACTTGGCACTACAAAGGGAGTAAATTTATGCTGAAAGCATGATTTCCTGGGTCTCCATGGCATCATTATCTGGAAACTACATGTACTGAGATTCCCATCCAGGGTAGTTGTGGCAGATGGGTGGTTTGGGCACTGGATCCATGAACAGAATGGTGCAGATCCAAATGAATGATCACCATCAAATCAACTACTGAATTTCACAGGATTTTTTTAAGGCAATGGGTTTATTTGTTTTAGTTATTGAATTGGGAAGTGTTTCAGAAGAAAAGCATTTGTTTAAACTGAAAGCTAAAATAAAGAAAATAAACTTAATAAGTGATTAATGGAACTGAATATATGAGATGCCATGCAAGTCATTTAAAATTTTTCTATTTTTTAGTAATGGTGGCCATATATGATGGTGCATCAGCACCATTTGAACAACTTTTAAAGACCTTCAGGTCAGGATTCTTTCTTTCAGACCAGGTCTTGGTTTATTGAGTAGTGTTTGAGAAGTTGTTTACATTCAGTAATGGTGTCATATCAGGTGGTGGATGGCATCATTTGAACAAATCTGAAAGACCTTCAGGTCAGAATGCTTTCTATCATACTTAGTCTAATTCTGTTGAGTAGTGTTAGTTGTTTAAATGTCTTTCTACTTTTAGTAATGGTAACCATATCTGGTGGTGGATTGTATCATTTGAACAAATATGAAAGACCTTCAGGTCAGGATGCTTTCTTTCAGACTTGGGCAAATTCTGCTGGGCATTTTTTGAGCAGCTGTTTTTAGGTTTTTCATTTTTTCATACTGGTAACTATATTTGACAATGGAACAGCATCATTCATAAAAATGCTGAAAGCTATCCATGTTAGGATGTTTTATAACATTTAGTCAACTTCTGTTCAGCAGTTTTGATTTAAATGTTTTTTGATTCATTTTAGTTAACAGTGGCCTTATTTGATGGTGTTTCAGCATTACTGGAACAACTTTGAATGACTTTCAGGCCAGAATACTTTTTCCCAGAATGCTTCCTTCCAACCTGGTCAAATTCTGCTTAGCAATTTTTGTGAAGTAGTTTCAATGATTTTCTGTTTTTAGCAACAGTGGGTAGACTTGACAGCAGATCAATATCATCTGAACAAATTTTAAAGACCTTCAGACCAGGTCGCATTCTTTAAAATTTCGTCAAAGTCTGTTAAGCACTTTTTGAAAAGTCATTTAAAGGATGCTTTTCTTAGTAACTGTGCCAATAGCTGATGATGGATTGGCAACATTTTAACAAATGAGAAAGAAAGATTTTCATTCCAAAATGTCTTCATTTAAACTTGGGCCAAGTTGTCATTTTTTTTAGTAAAACATTTAAGAAACTGACCATTTCTGAGAGTAGATGGGCATCAACTGTACAAAAAGTCATCTATGCTAAGTTGCTTCATCAAATATGGGTAAATAATGTTGACTTGAATTGAGAAATAATTTATATATTTTTCTATTTCTTGTAACAGTGGCCATATTTAACAGTTGATCAACATCATTGGTACAAAATTAAAACCATGTACGTCAGGATGCTTCTCTCAAATCTGGTCCAATTCTATTGAACAGTTTTTGACAAGTTTAAACATTCTTATTTTTAGTAAGGGCAGCTATGTCTGATGGTGGATATGCATCATTTGAATGAATCTGAATTACCTTCATGCTAATAAGCTTTGTCAAACTTGTTAAAATTGTTAGTAATTTTTCAGAAGTTGCTTAAAGGTTTTTCTATTTGAGTAACTGGAGTCATATTTTAGTGCCAGTCTGAATTATTTGAACAAATCTTAAAAGACTTCAGGCCATGATGTTGTCTTTCAAACCTGGGCCTAATTGTGCTGAGCAGTTTCAGTTTTTTTGAGTTTTGTGGGGCTTAACACCATTTTACAGCACATGATAGACTATTCAAAGTGGACAGTATATTTGGCAGAGAAAACCCCCAGGAAGAACCAATGACCCACAGAAGCTACAGGCAAACTTTCCCACATACATTGGTTGACCTCAGACTCGACCCCACAAAGATAGAGGTGAGTTATGATCTGTAATGACGAGTGCCCAAGATGGTTGTTGACAAGTCATTTAAAGGTAGCTATATTTGACAGATTGGCAAAATTTGAATAAAAATGAATGACATCCATGCTACAATAATTATATTTGGGCGGACTTTGAGAAGTCATCTAAAATGTCACATTATTAGTAATGGTGGCCATAAGTGATGGTGGATCAGCATCAGTTTAAAAAACTTTCAAGACTTTCTGGAGCCAAGTTGATTCTTGGGACCTTGTTACAGGAGTTTCTTTTCTTACATTATGCCAAGTTCTATCAAAGACTTCTGATGAACCATCAAATTAAATTCAAGAAACCTCTTTAAATGCACTTTACAATTCACAAATCATGACCTTTACTCCTTCTGTGTAAAAAGTGATGTATAAAATTTAAAGTGTGCCATTAGGCCAGACGTATATGTGACAAAGATTATGGCACCCTATGATCTTGACCTTTAACCTTTCTATTTTACTATCTACAAAGATGTTCCATGTCCTTTAGCACAACTGTGCAATAAGCCTGATGACAATCTTAGCTGTAAAAATGTTGTCTACAACAAATGACCCTGACCTTTAACCTTGTTTTCTCATATATATATATATATATATATATATATATATATATATATATATATATATATATATATTTGATCCCTCAAACTTTTGCAATGTAACTGATGTTTATTCATCCACTAAAAACAACAGAGCAATCTGAAAAGGATGTAAAATCAATATTATTTGTAACATGCAAAAATATAAAGCAGATTTTTGGTTGATCCTGACCTAACTCTACTATTTATAGCCATCTGATAAAGTTAATATGTACTTCTTTTGAAATCCAGTCAACCCAGTAGTACTGAAAATAAACTGTTAACCAAGGATGACAGTAATCAGTGACCCCTGAAAAAGTTTGACCAAGCAGCCTGTATAGTCTGAACCATTCAATACACAATATTCCTGGAGTCATGGACACCTGTCTGTAAAGAATGATAATAATCACCATTAATCCCCCTCTAAAACTAGAATATCACGAGCAGAACTTATGTGACCACTGAATGTTTTTCATGTATTTAGAGACTTCTGTATGCTATTATTTCAGAAATTAGTTCCCTTTTTAGTAACGTAAGACTAAATATTTTTGTGTGGAAATGACAAATCTTTGGAACTGGTCACAGTGAACTTGAGTTCTAACCTTTTGATCTAAGAAACAGGTGTTGCTCTTGTCTGCTGTACAAACCTTCCAACAAAAATTGGGTCAAGGTTGTTGTTGCATAACTACAGTTATTATGTAGAGTATCTTTTTTCTTTCTTCAGTCAGTGACCTTGACCTATTGAATCAAAAATCAATAAGAGTATCTTGACTTAAGTGCATGCGATATACTCACCTTGGTGAGGAATATGGTAAATACTGGTGACCTGGGCAAGTGAAACATTGCCTGATGAGATGAAAAATTATAAAATTTTTGACATTTTCTGTCTCATATCTTCTCACAGGTTGGACTCATAAAATGTATGTAAATGATGCCTAAATTACTCAAAAATGCCACTGAAAATGTGAATACCATTAACAAAACTTTCAAAACTCTCTTGTAAAAGGGTGTGCACGTTGGTGGTCAGATCTGCACAATTTGACCATCCATTCAAAAAGAAGTATTGGTGATGACATTTTCATGATTGCTACCATAGAGCCCATACAGAATGTCCAAGGTGAACCATTTTCATTTCAGATAAACTAGACAGTGTAAGAAGCCTTTTAATGAAAACTCACAACATGTTCATGGTGGCTGCCCTGATGGCAATACTGGATGTCAGATCAGAAAAGCCTCAAGTCAATACGATCATCCATTCAGGAGGAATAGTGGTGATACAAAATTTTCATGATCGCCATGATAGTGGCTGTAGAGAATGTATGAGGTGCACCTCTTTCATTTAGGGCCAAGTAGACATCCTAACGTTGTTATAAAAATCCATCTGTTGAGGAGTAGCTAGATATACAAGATTTTCAAAGTGGCTGACATGGTGGCTATATTAGAAGACAGATCAGTAACATTTTCATGTAGGATGATCCAGATATTTTAGGAATTTGTTTGCGTGAAAGCTTGATATCAAATTAACCCTCCACAAAGGATGAATAAGGATAACAAGATTTTAAGATGGCCAATATAAGATCGACGCCATTTTGACTCCATTTTGACTTAGGACCAACTGGAGATACATTAGGAGGAATAGCGACAAAAAGATTTTTGAAGAAGGCTGGTGACAGCATATATCATGATATATACTGAAACTAGACTGAAACGTAACTAAATAATATGAACCATCCAAAAATAAATATTTACTGGTCAACTTTCTGTCAAACTGAAAAAAAACCCCAACAAATAGCAGGAACCATTACAACAAATTAATCCCTGTATAAATTTCTGTTCAGAGCTTTTTTTACTCTATTTATATTAGTTCACTCTTGTCAAAATCCCTTTGCTGGATGTAAAGGTGTTGGGCTTGGAGAAAATTGTGCGAGTTTGACCTGGTTAACAAGTCAACTAAGTTATACAATGGCATGAAACCTACATCTTATTGCTGGACAATAAATTTTCCTCAGACATCTTTTGGTTTCAACATCTGCAATAAAATTCCAAAATGAAACAGTACTCTTGTGAAAATCAACCTGTACCTCTGACATGTACAAACTGTATATAGTCCATTTTAAACATTCTATGGATTTGAATAAGCTGCTTCTATAAACATTTGGATACGTGATTTAACTTATAGTTTTTTATGAAAATACAATTCTGACAGAAGAAAAACTTGTTGGATTGAAGCATTTTGTATGATATCATTCATTCTTACAGGAATGCTACCCATTCTTACATGATGACATGATCAGTCTTAGCTTGTGTTCAAAATGTCTGTGGTACAAGGTTGACTGTCATCAAAACAACCAGTTTCAGTTTTGGATTTAGCTACAACAAAAGTAATAAGAACACTGAAAGCTGAAAGAATGTCAAGAAAAAATTTACCATCCAACAATAACTTCTGGTTTTCTAATGCAGACTATGTACCAACATCAAAATTTACCATATGTAATCACTTATAAGATGAGTCCAACTGCGGCCGCAGATCTGGGTCTGTGCAGTTTGTTTAGAATAATCAGAAGAACAAACAATACAGATCCTGGTCTGCTGGTGCATTATACTACAGCAGTTCAGGATCTTTGTTATTTGCAGTTTGACGTGACATATAAGCGACTACATATGGTAGTCAAATTTTTACCATGTCAAAATGCACACATTTCTCTCAGACACTTTCTTATGAACTTGCAAATGAAATTTAAGTAAATATACAAAGCCAATAAAAAAAAAACAAGTCAAAATCCATTAAACAGGATTAGCAAGAACATAAACTGTTTTTGTCTACCTGCTTTTCTACCTACACACACTCAAATTGGAAAATTTGACAGCCTTTAATTACCTAACAGTTATTAATACGTAAAAGTGTTTTTCAAAATATTACCCTGAGTACATATTAATTAATTCTGGTAAATATTTGTTTTACCCAAGTATTTTCTGCAATAGTACACTTACCTCATCCTAAAGATAGTGATCTACTTTCCCTAAAGTGCTTAACATATTCCACTTAAATAAATGCCCTCTCTCATTCAACTATATGTACTTATCTTTGACAAAGACAAGACATATCGAATGAAGGAGTAAAGTTTCATAACAATCCTCCATCAAGTTAGGAGCAGTGACAATAAAACAACTTCTTCTAATGGATGGATCACAAGTTGTTGGAAAACTCTTCAGTCCAAGACCTTCAAAACCCACATTAATTTCCCCAAGTTTTTATTATTATTCATCTATTTGAGGAGACAAATATGCTAGCTTATCTATGCAAAAAGAGGAAACTTGATAAGTTCAAATCTTAATGGGCAAAGCTGTGTTCTAAGAAATTTGAACAGCCCTGGAAAGTATATATGATAGGTAAAAAATTGATGAACTTACCCACATATCCAGCAATGAGGTCAGTGAAAACTGACCAGGCATTTCAAAAAGGTATGTGGACAAAGCTCTGAGAATTGCCTTTAAGAATGGGGTTGACTCTGAAAGAAGAAAATGAAGACTTTTTTTATGTTAATTTTACTGGAAGATTAATATATGAGAGAGAGAGAGAGAGAGAGAGAGAGAGAGACAGAGAGAGAGAGTCATGAAGATTAGGGGTTTAATGGTAAAGCACATGGTCTAGGAAAAGGCTTTTTTTCACATGACCATATAGTGTTCATTGACCAATATTAATTACATAATTCATGTTGCACAAATGAGATTCCTGGACAATACACCAGCACAAACACCAATGATTTTGTCAACAGCCTGCTCCCCATTCCTTACCAACTCCCCTTATCTATTCTTTACCAACACCCCCTATCTATACATTACCAACACCCGCTATCTTTCCCTACAACTCCCTATCCATTCCTAACCAACTCCTAACCTAGTCATCATCAACTCCCCTATCCATTCCTCACCTACTCCCTACCTATCCATTACCAAATCCTCCTATCTTTCCTTACCAACTTCATATCCATTAATGTTATATTGTATAATGGGTCAAATTCTTTTGAGTGCTTTTGATATGTTGTTTAAAAAGTTCTCCATTTTTATTAACTGTGACCATATTTGTTAGCAAATTGACACAAGTTGTAAAACTTTTAAGTCCTAAATACCAGAATGTTTTCTGTCAAATTTAATTAAATTCTGCTATCAATTTCTGAGAATTCGTATGAAGTTATGTTTCTATGATTAGTAACAGGGTCCATATTGAATGGCAGATAGGCATCATATGTAGAAATCTGAATGTCCTTTATGCCAGGACAATTTTTGTAAAGTTTGGTCAAATTCTGAATAGCTGTTTTTCAGAAGTAGTAAATTAAATGTTTATCTTTAATGCTGAATTAGTAACAGCAACAATATTTGACTGCAGATTGTGTAATTTGTACTACTTTGAAAGCTCTCCATCCCAGAATGGTTTATGTGGTTAAAATATAGCAGTTTTTGTGATGAATTCTTTTCAATGTTTTTCTATTTTTCACCATAGTGGTATCATTTGACATAAATGTAAATCTGATCACTTCCAGTCCGAATGTTTATGTCAGACTTTGTCAAAATATATTAATGGTTTTTTAGAGAAGCTTATTTAAAGGTTTTTCTATTTTTAGTAATGCAAGCCATATTTGATGGCAGATTGGCATCATTTTATAAATCTGAAAGCCCTCTATGCTAGAATGCTGTCAAAGGTTTGTCAATTTTTAGTAATGCAAGCCATATTTGATGGCAGATTGGCATCATTTTATAAATCTAAACGCCCTCTATGCTAGAATGCTGTCAAAGATTTTTCTATTTTTAGTAATGTTTGCTGTATTTGATGGCAGATTGGCATCATTTTATAAATCTGAAAGCCCTCTATGCTAGAATGCTGTCAGGTTTTTCTGGTTTTCATGATGGCAGCCATATATAATGACGGATTGGAATCATTTGCATAAAACTGAATGTCCTAATTTAAATTCTATTCAATTGCTTGGGAAAAGAAGCCCTTCATAGCTTTTATTATCTTTTATATACAAATTGCCATGTTTGATGGTGGATAGGTATCATTTGTACAAATGTGTGAGGTCTAGTCAGGATACATTCTGTCAAATTCAATCAAATTCTGTGGATTATTTCTTTAGAAGACTCCTTTAAAAGTTTCTCTAGTTTTTAGTAATGGTGGCCACATGTGATTGTGGGCTGACATTAGTGATTTAAATCTGAAATGCCTTTATGTCAGGATGGTCCATCCCATGTTTGGTTGAGAAGGTCAGGAGGATTTTGGGAAGAAGCTGAAAATAAAAATTGTTGATGGATGACAGGTTTGTCTACTTTTAGCGATGATGCCCATATTCAATGGCAGAATGGTATCCTTTGTATAAAGTTTGGAAGTCTTTATACCAGAATGCTTTATGTCAAATGTGATCATATTCTGTTCAGTGAGTTTGGAGATCTTTAAAGGTGTTTTTACTTTTTATAACATCATATTTAATGGTGACTAAGCATCAGTAGTACAAAACCAGAATGCCTTTTCTGCTAGGATGATCTATGCCAAATTAAGATGAAATAGGTCTGGTAGTTTATGAAAGTTGCAAATGCAATCATTCAAGGACAATAGACTGGTCATTAATATGCAATAATGATGGCCATATTTAATAGCAGACTGACTTCATTTGTACAGCATGCTATGACTGGTTGCTTTCTGTCAAATTTGATAAAAATTTTATTCATTGGTTTTATAGAATAAATCATTTAAAGGTTTTTCTATTTTTAATACTGAGATAATTTCTGAACAAAATTGAAACTCCTTTATGTCGTGATGCTCTGTACAAAGTCTGGTTGAAACTGGTGGTACAGTTTTTGAGAAAAAGTTGAAAATATCAATTGTTCATTGATGCTGGTTGTTGTTGTTTTGGGTTTAACTCCATTTTTTTAGCACAAAATAGGCCATATACAGCACCCAGTATAATTAGTGGAGCAACAACCTGAGAAAATCCTGATAAGAACCACCAACCCATGGGAAGATATGACAAGCTTTCTCACATACCCACTTTGGCCGAGCCCGAGACTTGAACCCACACTGACAGAGGTGAAATGGCAGTGATCGACAAAGGCGAGCAATTTATACCCCATAGATGATGGGCAACATACAGTGGACAAAGGCCATACCATAAGCTCAGTTGGCTTTGGCCTGGTGAGCTAAAAACCTCACAGAAAATGCTAAACTCAATAATTTGCTAGACATCTAAGACATGCCTGCAACTAAGACCGATGCCTGCAAAATATCACAGCAACATGTATGCAGACAAGTTAGATTGAAAAGGTGGGAAGGAAAACCTACCTTTTACTTCTTGCCCTTCTTCTGAAAAACTCAAGGACAAAAAGTGCAGCATATAGCTCTACCTCTTCATGTGGAAATAATTACCAGTGCACAAATAAAAATAATTAACACAAGATGCAACTATGTTGCAGGCAGCCTACCAAAAAAGCTGTTTGCCTGAATCCAATTCATTTAATATTCACTGTACAACCAGCTGATGATGCTTGCACATCAATAATATAAATGTGTCCATAGGACACAGACACCCCCACCCTTGCCCATCTTCAGTAGGTGGCTCAAGTAGTAACCTGGAAGAAATACGACATGTATAGTTCTTTCGTTACTTCAACTCACTAAATGGAAACTTCTCTACTCTGAAATGCAAAATAAATGTTTGGTCCCATACAGAAAAATGAACCTTTAGCACAGCATTTGGTCAGACAAAGGTCTTTAAACTGCCTGAAGACCATGAAGAATAGAATTAAATCCAACATGAAAACACCTGTACATGTGATGAAATATTGATCACAGACATCTGTTTTAAAAATTAAGTGGCTCACCTTATAAGACATAAGGTCAGCACCATGTTTATTTAGTGAAAAAGCCCATGTATGATATGACCATCCCTGTAGGACGAGTAGTAAGAAAAAGATTTTCAAGATGTCTACTGTGGCAACCATATTGGAAATCAAATCAACACCTATTTCATTTAGGACCAACTAGACATCATAAGAAGTCTTTAGGTGAAAACCACATGTTGATATGATCCATCCATTTAATAGCAGCAATAGCAAGATTTTCACAAAGGCTGCCACAGTGGAAATAGTGGATGCCAGAACTGCACCATTTTCATTTATGACCAACAATACATCTGAATAAGTCTGAAAAGTAAAAACCTCCCTTGTTGATATGATCATCCATTCAGGAAGAGTAGTGACAAGATTTTCAAAGATGGCCACAGTGCTGGGTATAATGGATGTGTGAAGTGCATCGTTTTAATTTAGGACCAACTAGACCATAGGATGAATGTGTGTGTGTAAAATTTCAAGTAGTTTAGTAGGAGCAGTGATAACAAACTTGTGCTAACTGACTGATGAACAACAAACTGTCCCATAAGCTAAATGGCTCATGACCAGTGGAGCTAAGAAAATACCCCCATCTGAACTAAGATACATAAGGATCATATATATATATATATATATATATAAGTGGTTACAACCTAATTAGTCAAGGGAAGCAATGTGATATTTCTTTATTGCAAACAACTAAACAACTAATATAATAATTGATAAATGGCATAAAGTACATCACTATATCTCACTTCTGACACCAACTTGTTTATCTATCTTTGCACTGGAACAGATTGATTCTTTAGCATACAGACAACATAGCTCAGTAATAGAGCTAAGAGCACATCATGGCTCTGTTAAGATTTTGGAAGATTCCCAGATTTTAAACTCTGAGCAAGACAATTCCCAAATTTTCACATAAATTTAAAAATCTGCAATGAAATAATTTTCCTTTTGTTCCACATGAACTGCAGTAACATTCATGTTATCTATTTGAATTATGACTAAGATAAATATTGGTCAAAACTGATATCTTGAACATCATCATACTATGCTGATTTTCTGATTTTCACAGATTTTGAGATTTAAACATATAAGAATTAAATATATGTGATAAAATCAACTCAAATATTTTTGCCAAACAAAAAAAACTGTTTTAATTGTATGCAAAAGTCAAAGATACTTCTACTATCACAAATCTGAAATAAATTTTTTACTTTTGAATGAGTTCTGACAGTTGAGATTCAACTTTTCCAAATTGTTTAACATGTCTGTATGACATGGTATGTTTTTTACAGCTTGAAATATTGATGTAGAATTTAAATATTATACCATTACAGACCTTTGTTAAAGTGAATTTTAAGTTTTATGACACAGCAATCATCATAATGACCAGTACAGTGCAGAGGTTAATATGACTGGTGTACTGGTCCATAAAACTTAATATTTACTGAAAAAAGGTCTATAATTGTTTTATTACATGATTAAATGCAAACTTTTCAAAATTCAACTAGTTTCAGTATAGTGAGCATGCCATTTAAAACTCCATAATGCTTGAAAAATATGTAATGACATTGTACAATATCATGAAAATTATCACAAATTACATGACCTGTCAGCTAATTGAAAAAGTCATGGGAATCATGTAATAAAAATCTTCTGGATAGAAATTAGCACATATATAAAGAAATGTGTAATACAGCAGCATAAGCTATTGTAACAAAATATACATCTGCATTTGTATTAAGAGACCCATTTTGGAGAACATGCAAACACAATAAAACAAATAAAAAATATCCTATTTACATTATGAGTGAGAACATTTCTGGATCTGTTTAACTGGTTTGACGTCAATACACACAGCAGCCAAGAACTTCTGTACACTACCCATATGTTATCAATTATCTATTTCCTTGGTATTGTAGCATTAAATAACATTCCTTACTGTAAAATATGCTGCCCTGCATCTGCTGGTGTGAGAAAAGAATACAGACTCTGCCTCCTATACAGGACTGTGCAAGGAAGCAATCAAATATATAAAACCTAAAACATGAGTTTAATACAGATAGTACTGTTTTACACAAACTGTTCACTTCACAAGTGTCACAGTACAGCAACTGGTTACAACACAAATAAACACTTTTGAGTAATACAAATTCTGTGATATTATGTACAGTATATCTTCCATATTAAGACCAGGAGACCAGCCTAATATATTCGTAAAGAAATAGGGAGATGGCTTATAATTATCAAAACAAAGTTATTCTGTGTAAAATTATTGAGAAATGTTTTTGCAATCTGAGAAAGGTGGGGGGCTCATCGTCAATATTTTGTTTCATCTTTTAGGTCATGGCTACACAAGCAGTTATTTAGTGCTGAGGCAGTCAGAGCAGAATGTCTTGCCCAAGGACAAACATGGCAGCTGGCCTAAGCTGATTTGATGGTAGGATTCAAAGCCACACACATTTAGTTGCAAGTCCGGCTCACTAAGTACTGAACCAACATGGCTCCACATAGTTATCAGACAAAAGAGTGAAAAAACTTACAGAACAATCCAGTAAGTAACTTGTTGCAAACTGCGCTTAGTTCTACATATTTTTAAATTCGCTAAATAAATTCCAAATTTAATGAACTTCTGATGAGATCCTTGGTCTCCAAAATAGTCACCTCCTATAGGCTTGGGGATGTAGGATAGGTCTGAAGCAACTTCCTGCCTGTTGTAAGCAGCAACTAATGAAAGCATAAGTCATGGTTGTTCAGTGATTAGAGTGCTGGACTTGTGACCCAAAGGACATGGGTTAGAATCCTACCATCAGAGCAGTCTGGTTGGTCAAGACACTTACTCCAATTACCTTGGCGTTTAATACCCTACTTATGTTTCTGTGCTGTAAAAGCAAACCAAACCAAATGAGTCACCATAAGAATAAACAACTAACCATTATGTAACTGCACTGTCTGTTTGCATGGTATCTGATTTTGGTGTAATTGCATTTGTAATTATATATTATCATTTTATTTATTTTATTTTTGTGTAGTGCATATGTTCTCAAACAAAGGCAGTGGGTTTCCATCAGGTGATATGTATTAACCATACAAAGAATACCTGGAATTTAACTCTGAGTAGGCCATGGGTGCAAACATATACATATACAAACTGGTTGTATCCCTGTTTTAGGAGTTTCCATGAAAGACTTTCTACCTTGCAAAGTACATGTACCATGACAGTAGAGCTCACCAATGCCAATCAAAACCACCAGCTCATGAGTTTATAACCCCCTGTCCATAAATCTATTAGATCTGAATATCTTACCTACTTTAGTTTAGGTTAAACTGATATTAGTATATGTACCAGTGTATGTCTTGTTTATGCTTTGTCTATCATTTTTTCCCTTTTTGTTGCCTCCTCTTTCACGTTACAATGATTACAGTTCTATTTACCCTATGTAAGCTGTGATGCAGACTTGAAAGTAACCAACCTTTAGTTTCAACTGCGAGATGAATAATTTCTGTAGAAATTCTGATTGGTGGCCTGGGTAGCTGACAAAAAAAAGGCAATTAGGAGAAATATTCACAATTGATTAGAATGACAGCTTTCTGGAAGTGAAGATGGATGTACAGGCATACCATATTTAATATTTTGCTTCCAAGATGGTGTTAAACCCTTAAAAACAGCTGCCATAAAAAATGCTGGCAATTTTTTTCTTGACACATGCTTTATGTGCATCATTCTGTCTTGCAAATGGACAGTATTAGTCTAATAATATGAAACAACAATGAAGACATAACTTTTACAGCATACTTTAAAACAAGTAATCAAAATTTGCAGACTATTACATCATTCTGACAAGCAATCTGATTCAGGCATGATGTAACTTTGTTTACTAAATTAATTTTCAAAATTAGATTACCTACTATCATATGCAACTGGCAAAATTAAGAAAATATTCTGATATGCATCCTGATACCATTAATTGTGGTATACTTTTTGTTTGCTTTCTTCATCAAAATTGTTGATTTAGGTTTATTTCAGTCACAGTGACCTGTTTAATTTTGTAGTTCAAAATCCGATGTTGTTCAAGATACCTTTTCTATGTATCAGAAAAATCTGTATCTAAGAAAAAAAATAAACTGTAAAAACCTCTCACCTAGGCCAAAATCTACTATATCCTGTATAATATAACATCAGGAGGGTCATATTAAAAATATGTATATACATACTAAGTAAACTATCTCTGTAAAACCCACATATTTTTCACTATAATCCAATCTTCAGTTTATTTAAATATGGGCAATTTATGGATGTTCATGAGGGAATCAAGTACATGTACCATGAACAATACTTCAGGAGGAAAACAGATATCATACAATAAATTGTAAACTTTAGAAATGCTGAAAAGTTGCTATGTCATGTTTGTAAAATTCTTACAAGTTAAAGATGGTAGGTGACATTTAATAGGGCCCGTTAGATTAGGTAAATGTGACATCATGCGTAATGATTTCATACCTAAAAATAGCCATAATGTAGGCAGTGTCTTAATATCTATGTCAAACTTCGTAACATGGATGCTTAGTTTCATTAAGTAAATTTAACTGAAGATGATGTTCTTGGGGCAAAATTACCTTACATCCTAACAGTCAGTGCCATTTTGTACACATCGATATGAGAACAATATAGTTCACAATGTATGAGCCTTTTTGGTAACTAAGTTATCTCCCTCTCGTATTAGGTATTTACTACATCCGGTAGATAATTAAGCCACTGACAAGAAGATAGCTGCTATCGTCACTAACGAATCTGTCTTTGCCAAGTGTTTTGTGTTTAGTTCCGTTAATCATGATGCTTGAGTGATTTCTCTCACAGTATACAATTACTATGGGGTAAAGGACTGGGGAACTACATTATGTATACAGCAACGAAATGAAGAAAATCTCTCTCTCTCTCTCTCTCTCTCCCCCTCTCTCTCTCTCTCTCTCTCTCTCTCTCTCTATATATATATATATATATATATATATATATAATACTATGTACAAAAATGCTGGTCTTGTCACTATTAGAAAATAATTACATGACTGAAACCGAAGAACCATCACAACATATAATTTTATACAACTATTATACCTTACACTTTTTTTTTCTTCTTTGTACACAAATAAACGAAGTAGATAAATTTTTTTTTAATGCAAATTAAAATATATAAAGTGGTCATTCCTAACACAAACACTGTATTACATGATTAAAACAATATAGCATACACATATAACACACAAAATACAATAGATTGATCCTTGGTCAAAATCACTAAAATTTAGGGACCATGATATAGAAACCAGTCACAAGACCTAGTGTCTGAGGCAGGAAGTATATGTCATAAAGAAATATACCGGGAAGGAAAACAAAGGGACCAGCTCCAGGGACATTATGAGTACGACACATCGAAAAAAAAAATAAAATGCAAATAACAATGAGCAACCCCTGAACAAGAATAATAAATACTTTGTTTCTTCAAAATTCTTTTCAATTTGTTACATAAAGACAAACACCCACACTATGGGGGATACAGAAACTCATGAAGCCTTTAAAGTGCCCACAAATAAAAGAGCATACAGTTCACCGTTTGTAAAATAACTCTGATAAATGGTCCAGCTATTGTTGAACACTATCAGAGGATTATGATCAGAGGATTAAATATATGTATGACTAAAATACGCAATGAAAAAATGGAATGCAATGGAAATAAAATAATGGAAATTATTTTTGTTTTAATTTTTTCATTGAAAAAAATCAAAAGAAGTTTTTAATCATCAGATGCATATATATCTGTTTGAATTGCACAACAGAAAATATTAATTTTCAAAACTGACTATAACAATTGTATGAAACATGCCCTTTTGAGAAAGTATGCAATTGTCATAAGCAAATGGACACTATCATATTAAATAATGTTCATTGCCAAATTTTGGGATAGTATAAAGTTTTAACACAATAGAAATAAAGTATGCAGTGTAAATTATTTATTTTAGTTTTAAATGATTTGTTTGATTAAGGAAGGTTAACAGAAGGATTTCATCATCAGGTGCAAATTCTAAGCGTTTTGCATAATATAGAACATAATCATGAATGATGGATCATAATTGACTTACTTAAATAAAATGCTACTTTCAGCATTTAGTTTAACTGTAATTGGTTTTTGGTTTTATATGTTTGTGTTGTTGTTGTTGTTTATATGCCAAGGAATTGTGTGTTCACTATTTTATTATTCCTAAATTATCTTCTTCTACATTTTTTTAAAACTTTCAATTGCAATTATCTGTACAGGTTATCCACATACCCACTGATATATGATTTTATCCATTGCGTCTAACAATGATTCATTAATTACTTTATCGCGCATTTATTTAGGGTATTTAATTGGAAAGTTTGCCCGTGGTGCGAAATATAATTTCATTCACTTGATTCTGTTTTGCAATGAGTGAATGTCGACCGGCGGCAATACCTACCAGAAATGCTTCTAGCGCAACCTCCATACACTATAGAGCTTGAAAAGAAAGGGCAGATAATGAGGTTACAGAAAGAGGCTATAAGGTATTGATCAGCATAAGGCATCACAATATGAACAATGCAGTTTTGTTGCTTGTCCATAACCAATATGGCAGTGCACGTGGTCTTGTAAGTAAATCCTATTTATAGCAATAAAGCAAATTCATAACCTGCCCTAGTGAACACTCATTGATAACTATGGATACGGGAAGCTTGATAACATATATCTGGCATTATGTTCAAACAGAGATCTAATCAATTACCATTGGAACCAACAATATAAACTCACATCTGCAGTTATTTGAACAGAATTACAGGACATTGTTGCAGATACATACAGTTTACACACTTCTGATATACTGATAAAATGGTGTCCATTTTTTAGGACTAAAAGGTTCTGTTTTTATGTATGACCCAAGGCAGTATGGCTGTACAATGACAAAATGGTTAATTCAGGTCTATACTTCTAAACAAGTTAGTTTACAAACTTGTTACTGTCATTCATAAAATATAAGATTACTATATCTCTACATATATAACAATAAACTGTTATCATTATCATCATCATCTTATTATCATTAATATTATTATTATTATTATTATTATCATTATTATTATTATTATTGTTATTAACAAGCCAGCTAAACCATAAACATAATATTTAAATTTCATTCAATATCTGAATCCAGTTATTTTACAAAAACATAAAACAGGCATACAAGGTGAAATTACTATTATATAAATTCTGCATCTGTATTTACTGTGATGTAGCCCTGTACAGTATCATTATGCATCTTTTTTTACTGGGATGTAACCCTGTACAGTACCATTATGCATTTGTTTTTACTGTGATGTACCCTGTACAGTACCATTTTGCATCTGTATTAACTGTAATGTAGCCCTGTACAGTACCATTTTGCATCTGTATTTACAGTGATGTAGCCCTGAACAGTACCATTATGCATCTGTATTTACTGTGACATTATGCATTTGTATTTACTGTGATGTAGCCCTTAACAGTACCATTATGCATCTGTATTTACTGTGATGCAGCCCTGTACAGTACCATCTGTATTTACTGTGATGTAGCCCTGTACAGTACCATTATGCATCTGTATTTACAGTGATGTAGCCCTGAACAGTACCATTATGCATCTGTATTTACTGTGATGTAGCCCTGTACAGTACCATTATGCATCTGTATTTACTGTGATGTAGCCCTGAACAGTACCATTATGCACTGAACAGTACCATTATGCATCTGTATTTACTGTGATGTAGCCCTGTACAGTACCATCTGTATTTACTGTGATGTAGCCCTGTACAGTACCATTATGCATCTGTATTTATTGTGATGTAGCCCTGTACAGTACCATTCTAAAATGAAAATCAACAAATGCAATCATAATTCTAAAATGAGAATCAACAAATGTGATCATAATTCTACAATGACAATCAACAAAATGCAATCATAATTCTAAAATGAGAATCAACAAATGCGATCATAATTCCAAAATGAAAATCAACACATGTGATTGTCACGTTTGCTTAGGACCCAGCTAAAGTCATGCATAAGCTATAATCCACCTGTCTTGGGAATATTACTGCAGCCTTGTGTTTGATCTCTATAAAGATAGCCCTGAGGTTAGTGTTGAACTCTTATGCAAGGTTACCATGATCAGCCAGAGACAGGAAACTTGAGTGGGCAAAGGCAAGCGGTTGTGTCACTTAACAAAGGCTTGCCGTTATTACACCTATATGTTAAAAGTTAGTTTAAGGATCAAAAGGAAAGTCCACAGGGTGAACGGGGTGTGTTCTTATCCGCCCCTACCTTGACAGACTGTGAGAGGGCCATTGTCCCCTAAGTTTGATTCGATCGGTTCACAGCGATATCCAATCGAAATTGAGATAGAGGGCGTGATTACAATGCAGACCTGAATGATACCTTCTGAAATTGTAAGGGTAATTTAGTATTCGCCTGGAAGGATTGCAGATTAATAGGGTTTACTCTGAGAAAGAAGCCACTCGTAATCTGGTGGCAGAACTTAGAGGTAGATTCTAAGGAAAGACAAAGCTTCGAAAAGGTCGTAAGTTATTTGCTTGATTTTGCAGAATATTATGGCATCATAATTGTAATTATTTGTAGTATGTACACTTAATTACTAGGATTGTTTAGTATGTAGAATTACCTTTGTAGTGTTTCATTTACATGTATATTTGAGAAATGGACTTGAGCCTTACATAGAGAATTATTAGATGCGAGGCAGAATTATGTAGATTGTTAGCTTGTGGTCAGAATTAAGTTTATAATTCACTATTAGGTTACTTTGTAGTAAACCAGTGCATTTATTAATGCGTTATGTTAGAACTTACACATGCTTGAATTTTGAATTTGGAAACATGGTTGAAGTATGTAAGATTAGTTACTATGGATGTATGCATATATCAAAGCATGGATATTTGAATATTTGTGTACTTTGTATGAGCTGTAAGGTAAAGAAATGCACCTGATTATTGTGATATTGTTCAGTGGGGGCTGGGAGCTTTACATCTATCTTTCACTAAATTTAACTTCTAACAAAATAGAGCCTGGGTGGGACTTCTATAATAGTTTAAACAAAATACTGGGAGCACCCCACCCCAACAATATAGTTCATCACAGTGATCATAATTCTAAAATGACAATCAACTAATGTGATGATAATTCTAAAATGAAAATGAACAAATGTGATAATTCTAAAATGATAATCAACAAATGTGATCATAATTCTAAAATGACAATCAATAAATGTGATCATAATTCAAAAATGACAAACAACAAAACACATGCACATGCTGATACTATCATCAAATAACTGGCACATCTTATTTAAAATATTCGATTTATTCAATGTATGCAACCTTAATTTGCATTCATGCCACTTTTTTAAAAAAAAATTATTCTGCATTACTTCTATTTCATTATGCATGCTGGTAACATATATAACTTTTTACAGTATCTACATTGCAAGCTGGTTTACTCTGTCCCTGCAGTCTTTTAGCTCAGTGTTTATATTTTCGATCGGGGATATATATACAGATTATAATTTCTGGTAAATTAAAAAATTTGAACATTTTATAAGCAAAAAGAATTGTACATATGGGGAAAAAGAATTTCATGGATGTAAAATAGGCCTTTGTTTTTACATATGTATAAGATCTTTTTACTCGTATAAAAAAGTATGAATTAATGCAGAATTGATTGACATAACCATGTGTCTTATCCACAAATAGTTCATAATGATATACAGACATGTTTAATATTTACATGTTTAAAGTTACACCCCTTTAGAATCAAGACCATTTTACCCTTGATACCAATATATACAAAGAATCTTCACCCAATTTTTGCTTTAAACTTTCTATGCAAATGTAATTATTCTTTTGGAAACAAAAACAACATATGATAAATGGCATATTATACATCCACCCCATGTTAACAGTCCTCTGTGTAGGCACTAGAAGGGTATGGTTGATTCTGGAGATTACTGACAAATGGGTTTCAATAACCTTGACCTTTGGTCAACATACAAAGTCTTGAACTAAACTTTCTGTGCTGAAACCATATTTTCTTATTAGGCTTACCATAACCACAACTTTGAGACAACACAATCTATAGGTTCTTTATTAACTCATGTGTAAGCCATCCACAATGTTTAGTCAAAGAAATTACAAAAAATAAATATTATTCTGCAAAACCAATTTTGATGCCTAAATATGACCTTGAGTTTTGACCTTTTGACCTCAAAATCAACAGACAACTTCCAGACATCAAGTGCAAGCCCTTCACAAACTTTAGGGAAGGTAAATGGTCAAGAAGTTATTGCAAGAAAACAATTTTTTTCTTTCACATTGGCCTTTGGGGCCCTAGGTTGCTGAGGGGTCTGAGGCACTCACCTTCACAGATCACTCACATATCTCTCATCTGTCTGTGTGAGTTTGAGTCTTGGCTTGACCAACATGGGCATGCGAGAAAGCTTGCCAGTAGCTTCCCTCTTCCCTTTGGTCAATGGTTGTCCCTCCACCAAATATACTGGTTGCCATATATAGCCATTATCATTTGGTAAAAAATGGCAATAAACACCATAAAATAATGTAAAGTCATGTGCAAACTTTGGTGCAGGATCATGGTCAGTAACTGAAATTTCTGTACAGAAACCAATTTTCTTCTTGTAGCCAAAGTGACCTTGCCCTTTGCACCCTAAATATAATAGTCTTCTCCATTTCCTCGAGAGCATGTCATCCACAAGTATAGTCCAGGTGTGATGGAGAACTAATGTTGATTATGCAGAAACCACTGGTCTTCTTTCAGAAAGAGTAACTTTGACCTTTAACCTTTTGGCCCCAACATTGATAGGGTACTTCATTTCCCCAAGTGCAATCCATCCACAAAATCTGGTCCAGGCATGTGATGTAAAACTAATGTAACTGTGTGGAAACCATGCACCTCCTATCAGTCACATGTCCTTTTTACCTGTGACCTTTTGACCCAGAAAATTAGAGGCTTCTTCCTTACTGCAAGTGCAAGCAATGTGCAAAGTTTGGTAACAGTAAATGGTGAAGAACTGAAGTTATTGTGTGGAAACAAAAATGGTAACAGATCCACGAATAATGGGTATTGGAAAATACAAGTAAGCTAATCAGCACTGATAGGAAGATGACTGCAACAAGACATTTTTCATGGGATGTTTGTAGCAAGCAGTTCTGTGGGCCAAAGAGTAAAGTGTATATAGTGGTAGGTCCTTTTTCTCAAGTTTCCTATAGGTGGGGAACAAAGTCTTGTCTCATATTCTTGCACACTTGTGCAAATAATTAAACTTGGTTACAAAACCCAGAACTAAAAATAAATACGAGTTGTACTGATTTAACTGTAAAGCAGTATTGTGAAAAACCTGATCTCTTCTGACAATTACTTTCCATCCTGGCCAATGTGGGTATGTGAGAAAGCTTGCCAGTAGCTTCTCGTGGGTTGGTGGTTCTTTCCAGGGTTTTCCCAGGTTCCTCCTCCACCATTAATACTGGCCGCCATGTATAGCCTATCATGTGCTGAAAAATGGCATTAAACCCCACAACAACAACAACAACTTTCCATCTTCGCATAAGTCTCCAATGTGTAAAGCTAATGAATTCCTTAATTTGAACAAAAAGGCATGGATTTAATTCCCACCACCAATATAACATTAAAAGTGTTGCTGTGACATAGAACACTAAATCAAAACCTGTTAAACTGTCTATCTTGAATTTAATTTGTGTCGAATCTCAAATCGAATATAATGAAAGTAAAAGTTGTTTGTTTTTCTATGTTAGGTTTTATTCAGTCTGTTTATTAAATGTTGAATTTATCATGGGCATAATTCCATTAAATTTATGGATAAAATACTTTCATAGTTTGTAAAAAGCATAACATTTTCATGAGTTTCTAAATTTTGATTTTAAATCTCTCATTCACTACTCTTACACATACAGTATGCCATCTTCTGGCAAAAAATTTGGAGGATTTCAACCACAGTTTCCCCTGTGGCTTTGGGGATTTTGAATAGGTGTGTGTGTGTGTGTGTGTGTGTGAATGCCACATTAGCACAGTCCTATCTCGGTGGTGGACAAAGACCTGGGGAGCAAAGATAAGACAAATCCTTGCCAAAATTCTCTGGAAGAAAAAACTCTCCAACAAAAAGTTAACTGCATCATGAAACAAAAGATAATGGTGAAGATGTTGCAGTAATTCCCATAAGGGCAAACAAAAGGAAGATAAGGTAAAAGCGTACATTGGAAAAATACAAGGTCAAATATTCCATTTAAATCTGCACTCTTTTAAAAAATGCAACACCTTATCAGCTGGAATGTTGTCTTGGTGTTTTACACCTGATGCTCATGCAGATTTACATCTGCAATCAATCTGTTTCCCCAGCTTGTGATTAAAATTGGCCTCTGAACCTCCTCCCCAAAATGCATTGTTTATAGATTCCCATACACAAGTGCAAAAGCAACACACCAGAATATCAACAGCTTTAGGGGGATCAAACTTCAGACAAGACAACTAGGTCTGTGCTTATAAAACACTTATGTCCCCCCGCCCCCACAACATTGCAAACCAAAATGTGCAAGTCCAAAAAACCCAAAAATTTAGGAAAATGTGAAATATTGCTATAACAGTATGAAAATTAAATGAAGTCATCTACATATGTATCCAAATAAGACTTACCTCATGGTCAAGTGCTTTTACTTAATCATGCTAACAGTGTGTTTGTCCCCAAAAAATAAAGCTCAAACAAGTGGGCCTGACATCTATTACTTTGGTAACTGACAAATGTAAGCTTGTGAAAGCAAATTCATACATGTGAAAATGTTGATTGAAAAAAGTTTGGAGCACTTATTGCCACAGTGCCTGTTGGGCCTAACAAAATAGGAGTGTTTCTGGTTTCATTTTAAAAAAAGAAAGGGTTGGTTGGTCCAATTAAGATTTTATAAAACTCTTTTTCCCCTCCATTTACTGAAAGTGAACCAGTTGCATGACCCAATCATATTCCCTTGAGAAAAGACATTGTCAGTATTACTATGTTTTATGATACTTAGATAAACTCTACATATACTTAAAATAATTTGTGTCTGATACAACTTGCTGTAAAATTTGAACTGGCCAAGATAGGCAAACAGCATACAAAGGTAGCCATTACTGAATCATGCTTTTTAGCCTCTGTCAAGGAGGTGCAAATAAATATTGGTAGAAAAAGTAAACATTTAAATGAGCAATGTTTTATAATACTGCTGCCTATGAATGAAATGAAATACTGTCTGGTCATAAGTTTCAGATAATTTGGAAATTGTTTATATATATATATATATATATATATATATATATAGATATATATATATATAGTTAGATAGATAGATAGATAGTACCTGCAGAACATTGGTTGATCTCTATATTTATTTACATTTAATGACAGTAATTAAATTTGAAAGTGGTTCAAGAGAAAAGCCCACTGAGTTTTTAAAAATAATTTAAAGGCCAAAAATATCAAATATTAATTAAAATAAGCTGTGACTAGTAACATTTAACATAGGAAATGCCACAGAAGAATGAACATGTGATAAGACGAGAACAAAAAATATTTCAGCAATATCTTTGTAAAGTGTTAGTGACTTTCAAGTTTTGTTGAGGTTACTGGTATACATCTGAAATGCACAAATACCTGCCTGATTTTTAAGCACAACATAGTAAATTGATTCCAACATTATATATAAAAGACATTATTGAGATGCATCTTTTCAAATGCACAATCAACACAAAGTTCCTAAGTTTTTCAAATTTCTTAATACATGCACCCACTTTACTTACTAAGATGGACTCAGTTTTTAAGGATTTCATTTCATTAATATAAAATATTAGTTTACTAAAGACTTTTTATCTTTTCTTTTCAAATTATAAGCAAATTCATTCCTAAACTTAGATATAAAATACTGACTTACTCTTTTCTTTTATATTTTTATTATATGTATTTTTCAGCTTCAAATCACAGATGTAATTTAATTCCTAAGGTGTATTATTTTGCTAACTTATACAACTTGTATTGCAATTCATGTACCCAGTTTTCTAAAATTATTTTTGTCAGCTTGAAATGATTCCTAAAGGGAAGAACTCTCCTCAAGATGCAAAAATGGTGATTCTCAATGTAAGGCAAAAAACCCACCAAAAAACCATACGTTTCCAGTCAGCCAACTATCCCTGTTTCTCATTGCGGACTCTAGCACTTTTTTCCCCCATAGTATAAAAACACACACATACACACACACACACATATAAAATAAAAAAAAATTAAAAAGTTTTAAAGAAAAAACATGCTTACCCTAATTTTAAAACCAGTTCAACTGGATACAAGTATTTTTTTTTGTCTGGCCTAACTGAGTGTTGTACAATAATGCTTAATCTGTGGTAAATGCCTTAGGGATTTTGTAGCACAGTGCCACTGAATTTACTAATACATACCGACTCTCAGATGTATTGTTTAATGAGATAAGGTAGTGGACATGGTTTCTGCTCCAAGTTATAACTGTCACAATACTTGAACAATGTCCACGCTGAAAACCAATCATATTTTGGTCAACTGAATCACGCTACCGGCAGTTAAAAAAAACTGATAAAAAACAAAACAAAACAATGATCAATAATTATCCAACACAAATTGATAACCAACCACCCATGGGAAAAATTACAGGATAAGGTATAAATAGGATACTACCACAATCAAAAATTATTTCAGTTTAATCTTTCCTGAAGTTTATATTCAATCAGATAAAATGAATAGTGTTGAAAGTAAAAGAAAGCGTTCTGCTTATGATGCAGCTTTCAAACTTAAAGTTATTGAATATGCAGAAGCAAATAACAACTGTGCTGCAGCACGCGAATTTTGTGTGAACGAGAAGCAAGTACGGGAATGGCGGAAAAGCAAAGCAGCATTGGAAGAAATGCCAAAAACCAAGAAGGCTTGTTGGACTGGGATCACCTCATTTCGAAAGTGCTGTATCAGCAATGCCAAGTATGGAACTGAGGATGATGCCATATTTGAATCAGACAATGACAAGGAAAATGAGAAGCAGAACGACACTATCGGATGACACTGATGACAATGACGACGTATACAATGACAGCATGCCCATAACAGAAGCCGAGTTTTATGAACTGTTTGGCAATTCTGATACCAAGCCAGATTTTGAAGGATTCTGAATGTGATAAAACTTTTATAATTCAGGATTTTAGTATGAGGACGTTATTATTTCAATTATTATTTAAAAATGAAGATAAATTGATTTTATTTAAACAAATAAATTAGATTTCTTACTTTCATTTTCATTAAGTTTGAAGATAATATTTATTTTAGTAATGTGATTTGCCTAAATAAATGTACCGGTATTTAGAACTCACTTTGTGCATTTTGTGATGTAGTTGTGAATTTATGGGTCGGCTTATGCACGGGTCATGCAATTTTTCCTATTTTTACCTAGTCAAGTTGGGGGGGGGGGGGCTTATATGCGAACGGGCTTATACGCGAGTATATACGGTATATCATTTGTACAAACTTGAAAGCACCTCATGCCAGAATGCTTTATGTATAATATAGTCAAATTATGTAGAAGATTTTGAGAAGAAATCATTTAAACCATTTTCAGTCATTCATGCCAGGATTCTTTCTCAAGTTTGGTCAAATTCTATTCAATGACTTTGAAGGAGAAGTTGTTTCAAGTTTTTTGTTTTTATTCAAGATGTCTATATTATATGGCAGATTGGCATCATCTGTATTAATTTGGAAGGTCTTCATGCTGGGATGTTTTCAGTGGAATTTGACCAAATTGTTCTCTGTGTTTTGGATAAGAAGCTGCTTAAAATTTCTTCATATTTTCAGAAATGCTGACTGCATCTGACGGCAGATTGAAGTCATCTGAACAAAATCTGAAAGGCCTTTATACCAGAATGAAGTGTGCCAAGTTTAACTGAAATTGGGTCTGATTTTTTTTCTTTGTGAAGATATTGAAAATAACAATTGTGATGGCTGATACATGATAGGTGCAGGGCTGTATCATACCATATATACTCACTTAAAAGACAAGTTCAAGTGCAATATGCATCAGCAGATCTGGGTCTGTGCAGTTTGATAGGAATAATCAGTAGAACAAACAATATGGAACATTATGTGACAGCAGATCAAGATCTTTTTTGTTCGCAGTTTGACTCTCTTGTAAGCAAGTATATATGGTAAGACAAATTGGCCTAATGACCTGGTGAGCTAAAAATTGATCTAATGGCCTGAAAATGAAAATAAAAATTCACATGCATGCAAGAAGATATTACAGATGACAGTTTGTATACATCATTTGTGAAAATGTGATGCAGTTTACACATACAGGAAAATATTCTTACAGTGGTCATGACTGCAGGTGGATCACTGAGAAAAATTCTAAAAAAACATTACTGATTTTGGAGAGTCCTTTCATTCATTAAATCTTATTAAAATCAAGATTTCTCACATAATGGAGATCTGACAGGCACCACTATAAGTTCAAGTTCTGTAAACCTTTGGAATTCCTTTGTCCTTGTATTTTTTTGTAGCCAAACCTTTGGAACTCCTTTGTCCTCATATTTTTTGTAGCCAATCTGATAAAGCATTACATTTTATGTTAAGGAAGTTATCATTATCAACCATATACTATGAATGGTATTTCTCACTTAGAACAGTATGAAGCTGTAATTATCATTAGCAACCGTATGTTCTGAATGATATTTCTCACTTACAGCATTGGCAGATTAGTATCTCTCACTTAAAGCTGTAATTTGATTGTTGAAACAAAAGGTAAACACAACATAACCTGGAAATGGTGCCTGTCAGATCTATTTATTGATAAGCAGATCCTTATTTGAATCAAACTATTAATTGACCTAAATGGTATGCCAATGCTTTAGAATATTTATTTTTATATAATACATTGTGGTATCTAGCAATTCTTTTCTAATATTTGCACAAACACATAATTCCTAAGTATAAGAAAGATAGGGTCTTTAAGTTGGCCATTTCGAATTTGATTCATGCAAGACTTGTTCCATATTCCTGCTGAAATATTTTGTAAACACATCTTGTAGAAAATGACATTGTATATAGTGGTAGATTTGAAAATGATACAAAATTCACTAACAACATTCTCCTCAGCTGATTGTTTTAGAAGAGAAATCTTTATTCAAATACAGATACCCCTCTTGAGTATTGAAGTGAATGATGGAAACTGTTTCATTTGGAAACCTTGACTACAGCCTAAGGGTATAAATGATAAGACTGGTGACAGCTTCAATGAATATTAAACATATTAAAATTTAGAACGAATCTATCATTTATCACTGGGCAAAAACAGAGGTATCCAAATATTTTATTATAACTGTTTTTATTTTGGACATCTGCACTACTTGTAGAATCCAATGTTTACATATTGCTATGCTGATTTGTTAAATTTCACACATAGCAGTAATCTTTTATTAAATGGCCTACACAGGCGAACATTGCTGATACTTTAAATGCCATAAATATTTTGGCATGTTCATCAATTTTGATGCAAACTGTCAGATACAAAACCCCTGCCTACACAAACGAATATTGCCGCCACGTTATATGCCATCAATTTTTGGCATATTAATTTTGATGATAACTGTCAGCTACAAAACCCCTGCTTTCCACAGTCACCTTTAAACTTGTTTGTCTATTCTGAACAGGTCAAGAATTTTGCATCTGGGGTTGAATTCTTAGGTCCATATGCAACAACATCGCAATATACCGTATGTACTAGCTTATGAGCCCAACTGCAAACTGCAGACCCTGATCTGCTGTTGCATATGTGCCAGCAGATCTGGGTCTGTACAGTTTGTTAGGAGTAATCAGTAAAACAAACAACATAGACCCTGATCTGCAGGTGCATTATGCTATAGCAGAAAACAGGATCTATTTTGTTTGCACATGGACACGACATATAAGCAAGTATATATGGTAGTCAGCCACATAATGCTGATGGAAAAAATAAATACAAATTGAAGTATCTAATTCTTTGTGTTTTACCATTTTGGAAAAGAACTGCCTCATTAATTATGCATTTTAGTGTAGCTCATTGAGGTTCTTTGCTAGTGTTTATCGTTCATAGGACACACCGTAGCTGTTGTTGGCCCTAATTATATACTGAGGGCCCCATTGTTCAGAGTGGACCTTTGTTCAAACATTACTATATAAAAATTCAAACTACAATCCACCCAACCCCAAAAAACCCCACCATAGCTTTCTGGACTAAATGACAATTAACTACATTATCAAATACTCTGAACTCCTTGCCAGCAATACCTGGTGATGTGAATAAAGACCTAGAATTTAACATGAATTTATATTTCCAGAAGGACTAGTACTTTGAAAAATTCACAACAACTGCTGAATCTTCATTAGACCTTCCAATAATGCTGACTGGTAACCAAATGAAACTTTACTAGCCAATATATTTTTAAAACTACAAAAAAGTACACGTCTGACAGAAAATTTCCTAGTCCCTGGCTAATGGACTCCTGCTAATTTCATACCATGTGAATATCACTTTCCTGCTAACTTTCTGTGAAATTATTTTTATTATATGTATGTTCCTTCCATAATCAGTGTTATTTTTTTTCTCTTATATCTATGCCCCACTATATGAATGTGGTAGGATTTAATCATGTAACCCTCAATGGTCATTCCATCTGGTTGTGCTTCATGTATTGGTCAATTCTGAGGCACTGTGGTAGTGGGCATTTTGAAAGAAGATAAACTGAAAGTCATTAGCTTTTGTTACCAACCTGAATCTCTCTTGGCACTGTTATCTTGTGCAAATGAAGAAATCAAAGTGAACAGAAAAATCAATTCAATACTGAATCAGGCCACCACAATTAAAGCCAATTTTCAAAGATGGTTTGAATAAAACTTGAGAACAAAATACAATAGGGATTACACAAACCGATAATAAACAGCACAATTGTTTGATATTAGATCATAAAATCAAAATTCTAAAATATCTTTGCCTTTTTATGTACTATAGTAACTTACTATATTCAGTAATTTATAGCACACATCCAACTGCAAGCAGCATGAACTCAGATGTGTCAACATCTAATGCAACAGTAGATCAAGGTCAATATTGTTTATTCAACTTTTGATTTCCAGTGAAAAGCACACTCCACCATCTGCCAGGACATATGATTGAACCTGTACAATGCCCATTATGAGACAATGTTGTTACTAAATTGCATCAGATGTTCAGTGATGCTTGAGTTAAGGGCAATAGCTCTATCAAAAACAAAGCTAATGAGACAAAACCCATCCATGTCTATGATGAGGCAAAGCCCAAAAAGGACCCATCCATGTCTATGATGAGGCAAAGCTCAAAAAGGACCCATCCATGTCTATGATGAGGCAAAGCCCATAAAGGGCACATCCATGTCTATGATGAGGCAAAGCCCATAAAGGGCACATCCATGTCTATGATGAGGCAAAGCCCAAAAAGGGCACATCCATGCCTATGGGCACATCCATGCCTATGATGAGGCAAAGCCCATAAAGGGAACAGCCATGTAAGCCCATAAAGGGCCTATCCATGTCAATGATGAGGCAAAGCCCATAAAACGCACATCCATGTCAATGATGAGGCAAAGCCCATAAAGGACACACCCATGTTAATGATGAGGCAAAGCCCATAAAGGGCACATCCATGTCAATGATGGGGCAAAACCTGTAGAGGACCCATCCATGTCTATGATGAGGCAAAACCCATGAAGGGCATATCCATATCTATGATGAGGCAAAGCCTTTAAAGGGCCCATCCATGTCTATGATGAGGCAAAACCCATAAAGGGCACATCTACATCAATAAGACAATGTATGCACCAAATTGCCTCACAATATGCTGAATGGTTTGAGTTATGCTTCTTACAAGGACCTGCATACTGGAGATATGGTATTGATGCAAAAAGGGCAATAACTTAATCAAAACTGGATCTGACAAAACATAACCTTTAAAAGGAACAGTGAGAACTTATTTTTGTGCTAGTGGGTCAATTGGGTAATCAGCATGAAATATTAGGTACTGACTATTTTTAACCTCTGATTTGGGCATCTGTCTTCATAGGGAACATGTCTGAGTTCAATAACAACACATAAGAGTACCATGCAAACCTAGAACTTTCTGTAAAATCTTACATGTAGACACTTCCTGTCAAATGAAAGTAGTTATTTGTTTTAATAAGACTGAATTACATACAGTCCATTCGATTTTTGCCATAATTCCTTTGGAAAGAAATAGCTCAGTGTCACTGTCTGCCTTCTGGCCATTAATGATGTTTCACTGTTTATGCAGTAAACATGTACATGTCTGACACTTGGTCATTTAGCTATTCCATCCAATGGCAAGGTTCTTATTCAGTCTCAGAATGATTTTTTTTATTATCACCTGTATAACACAATTCCAGAAACAGAATTCTTCATTCCATTGAAAGGCTTTTCTGTCCCAGAATGATTTTTCTGATCATCAGTTGTAGAACACAATTTCTGACTCAGAAATCTTCATCAGCCATGATCAGCACTCAATCAATATTATTCAGTAACTGGCTGGAGTAAGTACCATGTGTAAAAAAGCTCAATAGTGGCATATCCTAAACTGGTCACAAAGACATTCATTTAGATGTGTAGTAGAACTCAGCAGTGGGATATCCCAGAATGGTCAAATGCTCCAGTGGCCTAAGTGGTTAGAGTGTCTGCCTCAGATGCAGGAAGTTGTGGGTTCGAACCCCAGCTGAGTCATACCAAAGATTTATTAAAAAATGGTACTAACAACTGCCTCGCTTGCTGCTCAGCATTAAAAGGTTAATGTTAGGACTGGTCAGCCTGGTGTCAAGATAATATAACTGGGTGGGACATCATGCTACATGTCTGCGACATCATGTCCCAGTGCAAGACATCAGTATAAACTGCCACAGTGCAGATATCATAGTGATATGACTGAAAAATTATTAAGTCTCTCTCTCTCTCTCTCACACACACACACACACACACACACACACACACACACACACACACACACACACACACACACACACACACACACACACTGCTGACCTGGCTGGTATGAATGGATATCAAACCTGTGACACTTTTAATTATGAGTCTAATGCACTGCCTACTGAGCTACCACGGCTCCCCATAAAAGGATGAATAGAAAAATGGATAGACGGATGGATGGATGGAAAAGGGGCTTACTATGGGGCTTACACAATTTGATACAGGGCCCTAATTACAGTAATCCTATAGGATTTGGTGTGAACAAAAACACTGAACATTCCAGAAAAACACAATCCTGACAATGATGAAAATGTTGCTGAATTATACATTATACCTTCCCATTCTTTCCTGACACTGATTGATCAGAAAATGTTGGGTATGATAAGGCAGTAATTATGGTAACTAGGAATGTTGTTGGATGTGTGTAGTGTTGTCAGAATCATGAAATTTTTATAACTGTATCACGGTAAGCTGGCACTGAGATCTGGAAGTTCTATAAATAAAGTGCAAAAAGAATGAATATCTGCTTTGGGTCTGGAATTCTTCTGAATGTGAAAATGGACCAATAAAAACAGCAGTCCTTCTGTGTGCAAATGAATTCAATAGATAAGAAAAGAAAGCAAGAAAGAAAAATGAAGAAAAGGAAAAAGTTTTTTTTAAAAAATAAAATGGCAACTGAATGATGCAACTGTTATGTAAAGAAGAAAAAAATCTTAATTCTGTCATGTACTTTATGCAGTCAATTTTCATTAAATAAATGCATCCTAATTTAGTACAGAAAAATCCCTTCTTACATCATATATTAAAGTGTCAAATATGGAAAATCACTGGTGAAATTTTTCATAATTTTTCATTCCTCTATTTTCACATGAAAAATATATCCTGAGAAAATGCAAGATTTTCTATCATGCCATGCAAAACTACATACATGCAGCGTCACCCCATCCCAAGCATTTTGTGAGCTAGGGCAAATGATCAAATCTGCATTATATTTCGGACACCATCCTTCTCATTATATTCTGAAGTAGGTCAGCTCAATATTATAGCACAAGGCTACCATATATACTCACTTATATGTTGAGTCAAACTGCAAACAACAAAGATCCTGATCTGCTGTAGCATAATGCGCCTGCAGATCAGGGTCTATGTTGCTTGGTCTACTGATTACTCCTAACAAACTGCACAAAGCCAGATCTGCTGGCTTGACTTATAAGCAAGTACACATGGTAATTCAAAACAACAATATATAAAAAATGTTACACAAAATATATCCATTAATAACATAGCAAAAGTAAATATCCTTTAAATTGTTAACCACTATCTTTTAAAGCTTTTTCAAATGTAGCTCATCACAGCTTGCATTTGGGTAAATTTTACTTTGTGAAAAATCACAATGATATGAACAATATATTACTGAAAATAAGTTAAGTGTTATAGGGCTCAATATAGTTCTTTCAGGTGGTATGGTATTTACCATAGATTTTAGAAGAGAAGATACATTTGAATATGAATGTTCTAAATTCTCTTCATAAATTTAAAAATTGTATATCTATGATTGAGGAGTATATCTTTATTTACTGTTAAATTTAGGGGCTGTGATTCTGGTTCAAAATATGATATTATCAGCAGCAGTCAGGGGCAATGGTGTTAGGTTATAGTCCAGGCTGAGAAATTGAAACAAAGAAGTCAGTATAGCAGTCAGATTATTTGTTTGTAAAGATAATATAAATCAATGATAGCAAGTTTCCCTTAATGCTTAAACATTTAAATTAGTGGCCAGTTGTTGGGAAACTGGAATCTCTTTTAGTAGATATAAAATGCTTACAATAGAGCTGGATAGTTACAGTTTAATTTGGAATTAATTAACTCATAAGCATAAATTTTACAAGTAATTTCCTACTTAATATAATGTTTTTGGAAATTCTAACAAACATTATCAGCTGCAAAAGGATGTGTGTGGAGAGTGGATCCATGGCTTTATTTTGGATTATATAATTTAGATTTTGTGCATTATGGTATGTAAACTAGAGTTAGATAAAAGGTCTGCAACTAACACAATCAGATGGTTAAGTTTGGCTCTAGAAAAGGTCTTCTGGGAATGCTCTCTCTGAAGTCCCACTACAACTGTTAATAAGCCAGGTCAAACATAGTCCAAGACAGTCAACATGTGGAACCATAGGCATTAGGCTTATATAAAAGGTAGAAAAGAAAAACCCTTTCGCTTGTGACTAATTACCCTTAGCGCAGTTACATTCAGATCGGTACTACTACATAAGTGAAAAATTACTTCTGAAATTCTGTGAATTGGTGATTAAATGAAATATTCTAAACACATAAAATTTTCATGAATTTAGTAAGGAAAAATAATTTGAATTTTTTTTAAATGTTGAAGACTATATGGTATTTAAATGTTGAAGACTATATGGTAATGTACATGTATATACTGGTCACTCATTAAGCTGCAAAAAGTTTATATTGCAGATGTGTTTAATTTTCTATACTTCCCAAACTTTTACTTGTTAATTCTGATTTTATATTTTTTTATTCCTCATATTAGTTCATAATTTAGTTTGTTTTTATTTAGTTTTAAGCAAGGTTTATTAATGCAAACCTGAGAGAGAGAGAGAGAGAGAGAGAGAGAGAGAGAGAGAGAGAGAGAGTACACTCTCATGTTCTCAGACTGAAAGATCAAAAAAGAAGACAAGGAAAAATAACAGAAATAACCAAGTATTTAATGTGAAGAGGAATCTAAAAAAAATGTTTGTCTTGAGTATGGGGGTCTGTGTCAGTGCCAGAACACAAGATTAATTCCTGTGTTCCAAAGGTGAATGAACAATACTGAAGATACACATCAGGCTGTATCTTGAAAGCAACAATAAGAGCTGCTCAATTAACAGGACCCTGTTTTTATCTAAACTCTGTGCAAAGTGCTTTATACCATATTTTCTGTAATGTTTCACACACATTTTAATAATGCTTTTTATCTGGTGTGGAAATAACTATTGATAAAATACAAACTGCAGTCTTCAGCCTATTTTGATGTACAAACTTTTGTAACTTTTGTTAACATTAGCCAAGGTTTTCTACACAATAAAATGAAAGTACTAAAATTCATGGACTGGTGGACACAAATTAGAGGTTACTAAATATTACTGATAATATGGTAAGGTACAATCTATTATAAGTCTGGTAGGCAATGGGAGGTGAGGGTGGTGTAAAGACAAGCCCCCCCCCGTCACAAAAACTGCCTCCTCCAATTTAAAAAATTTTCATCTTTAGTAAATCTGCTCCAAGTTGAGTTTGAGTAAAGAAAATTTTGACATGATCTTAAAGTTTAAATACTTACACACCAAATTACAATAACTATGATTTTTCATTTTGCCAATTTCAATCCAAGTTAAATTTTTGAGCCGAGTCTGTTTTTATGACTACAAGGTCCGGTCAATTACAAACAGTCTGGTAGAAGATGTTGATGAAAATAATATTACATGTAAATAAATCATGAATTGTTGCGAAGAGTCTTGATTGATCAACTAGTGCTATATACTTCAGAAGAACTATGTGTAAAGTGTTTCATGAAAAAACAGCCTGCAATTTAATGATCTTCCATCACGGAACCTTGCTTCATATTGATTGTGAGTTTAAATTATCATCCTAGTTCATGACGACTCTAAAAATACATTAATATACAAAATATAAAACTGGGCACAATGAGATAACAAAAAAAAAAACCCAACTGGCATCTTCTTCAATGCCACTGACCTTGAATCCTTGCTTCATTACTTTATAGAACAAACTAGTGATATGTCCAGAGAATACTGATGTTTCCATAAATATGATATCAAAAATACTATAGCAAATTGCATTGCTATTTCTCACACTTTTAAAAAAATGTGTCCTCCTCCAAACCCTAGCACCCACCTCAAAACCATGACCCGGGGGTTGTATTCCAAATCTGATTATAAATCTTATCTGTTGTCCTGCAACTGCTGCATGTGTTGTAGAGACAATTGATGTAATGTAACTGTTTCCAATTATTCTAGTCTTTTACACTGTCACATTTATTAGAACCTACATTTCAGGAAATTTGCTGTTTTTTGCCAACTAAAACATACAATCAGAATCTTTACAGCACACTCACCACAAAATACCCTTCAACATAAATCCTTTGTTTTTCAGGTTGAACTCTGGCCCATGGAGTAAAGAAAATAATATGTATATTTGTCTACATAAATTAATTATAGGTATGTGTGTTAAGGAAATTAATTAAAGGTATTGTGTTTATATAAATTAATTAAAGGTATGTGTGTTTATATAAATTTGTCATAGGTAAGTGTGTTTACATATATATTAATAACAGGCATGTCTGTTTATATAATTTAATTAAAGTTGTGTCTTTATACAAATTAATTAAAGGTATGTATGTTTATATAAATTAATTAAAGGTATGTGTACTTATATAAATTAATTAGAGGAATGTGTGTTGATATAAAATTAATTAAAGATGTTTGTTTATGTAAACTAATATATAGGTATGTGTGTTTATACAAATTAATTAAAGGCATTGTGTTTATATAAATTAATTAAAGGTATGTGTGTTTATATAAATTAATTAAAGGTATGTGTTTATATAAATTAGTTATAGGTATCTGTGTTTATATAAATTAATAATAGGTATGTCTGTTTATATAAATTATTAAAGTTGTATCTGTTTATATAAATTAATTATAGGTATGTGTGTTGATATAAATTAATTAAAGATGTGTGTTTATATAAATTAATTATTGATATATGTTTATATAAATTAATTAAAGATATCTGTGTTTATATAAATTAAAGAGCTAGTTATAGCACTTAGCATAAATTTTAGATGCTGTAAATGTTGATGTTAGAGATATTTTGCAGCAGAGGTTGAAAGTGAGTGGGAGCCTGATCAGAGATGCAGTACTCATTTACATGTTAACAAACCAACTTCTTCAATCTAATTTGAGATGTTAAAGGTGTAACACAGGAAGCACAGATTTCTATATCAGACACTCCAGACAGAGAAATATTATATCAGGATGTCTTCTATAAAGTCCCTTAGCTTGAGATATATACATATACAGGTACACCACCGATTTTCCAGCAACAGATGGTCCAGCACCTCTTTTAGTCCGGACAAATTATGAGAGAGCACTTGAAATTCCCGACACTGCCAAATTAGTTCACTGGGTGCGCACTCACTTGGATTGTTTACACTGCAATTATTGGTGGTGATATTTGTACTTTGTGCGATTCTTTGCTTATTTTACTTACACTCAACCCTAGCTATGGCTTCTAAGAAAGATGCAAATGTCATTGGTGGTGTCAAGCACAAACACCAGTCAATATCGATACAAGATAAAGTAGAACTGTGAACTGAGTTGTCGGGTGAATTAATCAAAGGGCTAGAGCAACGTACCTTTGTGATGGAACAAGAGCTAATTAATTTTTATTTGATGCATGAAAAGTTACACAAGGAAAGGTCAAAACACATGAAACAAACTTTGCTTGGATGAAATGTTCAAAAATACAGCCAAGAAGAATGTTTATCAGAGCAGTACATCTGAAAATCCTGTGGCTTCAACTTCAAGTACCCCGGATGTCCCACCTGCAGCATCAAAAATCCATGGCAAAGCAACCAACTATGTAACAGACAAATAATCCTGACAGTCCTCAACTTCCAGACCTTTGTGATTAACTCTACAGTTCTAGGAAATTTCTAACATTTGCCACTTTGAGAGTGGTAGTACAGCAACATTCCTAGCAAGAACAGTAATTAATAAACCAGTTTCATTTAAACCTGTATTGTTGAATTATTATTACGAGACCTCGGTTGGTCCGGCAAAACTTAAAATCCGGCAAAGGCTTTGGAATCAAGGGTGCTGGAAAATCGGTGGTGTACCTGTATATATATATATATATGTATATAGTGGCAATGGTTATCAGGGGTGTTTTTTAATTTGAATTTGCTTTTATACAGAGAAGCAATTAAATATGTACGTTAAAAGTTTCTTTGTTTGCTCTACCTGATCAGTCGCTACCTTTTATCTAAAAATAGAATCTAGGTCCATTTCAGACAAACAGATAATAATATGATGGGCCAGAACAATTATTTAGATTATAAAATACCACAGTTAGAGAAAATGAATAAAGCAAATTAACTTTTAATCAATACAGTATAATAAAGCAGTAATTAGTCTGACTGACTGCTTTGTAAATACTTTTCTTGCTGCCTAACAACCTATACATAAGGATGTTCAGTTCTATTTGTACACATCTTAAACACTATTTATAATTCTATTCTTTGATTTAATGTACTATAATACTTATGTACACAAACTGTTATTTTAAGATCCATGTTAGACTTCTTACACATTTTTCTGAATTATCGTTTTATTGCTCTCTGAATGACTTTAAAATTGAACTTTTTTTTCATTTTAATGACAATGATACATAAATAATTATAATCATTAGTTATTCTTTCTTCTAAATTCAAGTAATGTTAACGTAAAATACAATAGCATGTATAGAAATGCTGGATAAGAAACATCCTGGTTACAAAATGACTTATGCACCGTGCTTGACCCCCCTGCCAACACACACGTAATACCCGAATTTCAGTCATAAAAAGGATATGTGAACTTATTTATGAGTAGCAGTCCCCTTGAGTCTTTGTATCATTTCTGTAAAAAAACTGCAATTAAATGATGAAGTAGCTTGTACTCTAACACAGGGAAAACAGTTTTAATGTCAGTTAAAATCAAGGGGTTTTTCTGAGGGGTGTGGGGCAGTTAAGATCAAATTTGAAAGGGTTTTAATTATTAAAATATACTTTATTCTTGTAATTCACTTCCAAAGATTTACAACTGAAGTCTACAAAGATCAAATTATAAAAACAACAACAATTATTATTATTATTATTATTATTATTTATCCTCATATATCTTTGCAGGGAAAAACGATGCATAGAGGCAGGAACAGTCAATTTCCAAAACAACATTGTTTCACTACAATTATTAAAAAGACCCTCTTGGACAAGACCCAAAAGTTATACTTAGATAATAATGAAAACAACAATAAGGTTTACTGAAGGCTGTATCATATGTTTGTCCAAAAACAATATGACCAATGGAGCAACACTTAGTGGATGAATGACATCAAACAGTATTTATGGCTTGCTAAACAACCCCATATCCTCAATACATTTTATAAGGCATCAGGATAACAATCTTATTAAATGATGCACAAACTGGGCCCATAATACAGTAAAAATTTGGTTTGGAAACAAATGTCACTGGAACTTGGCTTGTGAAATTACTGTATTCCAGACCAATATGTTTCCCTCCCAGCTACTAGTACTATCTATAAAACATACAGTTCTGGTAAAGTTTTGATGCTAGAGGTAGCGTGGCTTGGTGGTTTGCACCAGGAATCTTGGTATCTGGGGTTTATGTATTTGAATCTTGTTATGATCATTGCTCTTTTGTCCTAAATGAAGAAATTCCATTATATAAACTGAGTCCCTTCCTGTCATGGAAAAATGGGATAAGCTCTTTCCCATGAGGCTTAAAACATTTGGTCACTACAACCCAGAGGTGAGTACCATATGTACTCATTTATAAGTCAAGTCCATCTGAAACTCTACAGACCTTGATCTGCTATTGCATAATGCACCAGATGATCTGGTCTATTCAGAATGTTTGGGTAATAAATTGAACAAACTACAATGAACCTGACCTGTTTGCACATTATGTGATGGTAGATCAGAGTTTATGTTATTTGCAGTTTGACTGGACATTTAAGGGAGTATAATTGATAATGCTACAAGCATAACAACAGGTTGACCCAGGCTGAGCACAGAAGCTGGAAATATCCTTATTTCAAAATGAAGCAACAGCCTGAAAGCCTTGAAGGGATTGATGCTCTACTGGGTGAAAAGAATCGGCAGGAATTCAATATAAGACCATTTCTTCCACTTAACTGTCACATGTTGAAACCATCTCTGATATTCTAAAGCAATAATAAGATTTTACTGGATGTTAGCTTGGCACCACTTTCATTTAGAACAAAGTAGACATAATTTGATGTCTTTTGCTGAAAACCCCATGTCATGATGATCATCCGTTCAGGGGGAGTAGCGACAACAATATTTTTAAGACAGTTGTCACTGCAACCATAGTGGATATACAACTGGCACAGTCATCATTTAGGACCAGCTAGGTATCGTAAGATGTCTATTGCTGAAAATCCTATATTGATATAGCCATCCATTCAGAGAGAAGTAGATATAAGAGATATTTTCAAGATATGACTTTCCATTCAGGAGAAGCAGCAATAACAATATTTTCAAGATGGTTGCTGTGGTGACCATAATGGATATCAGATTGGCACCATTTTCATTTCAGACCCAGCTGGATATCGTAAGAAGTTTTCTGGTGAAAACGCCATGTCAAAACAACTTTCTGTTCAAGTATAGTTTGGATGAGATTTTTAAGATGGCTGAAATTGTGGCCATATTGGATGTCATTTTTATTTAGGACTAAATAGAGATTATAATAAGTCTTTTAGTGAAAATCCCTTTGATATTATCATCTATTCAGAAGAAATAGTGGTAAGTAGATTTTCAAGACTGCTGCCACAACGGCCATATTTGGATATCATAATGGTGCAAAAATTTGCAGAATAATTTCTGTACACACACACAGAGCAAGCACATGTTTTTATGATTCATGTTGTAAGACATAATATTCACACACACACACACAAACACATATACACACACAGAGTAACCACATGTTTTATGATTCATGTTGTAAGACTGTCTTATAATATTTCATTATATGAATAAGTTCAGGTTTAGCGGTTTCATACGTAATAGAAATCATGTATCATAAAGATTTAATACATTTCTACTGAATATGAATTGTGAGAAGTTTATTTATTTGTCTTAAATGATCTGTATCAAGTACACTGAGGATTGATTTTCCTATGTCTGGAAATCAGTGTGTCAAAGAATCACTAATTAGTACAATAATCTGGTTAGAACAAGGTGTGAAGTCCATGAATTTATGTGTAATTAAGTGTGAATTCTCTTCTACCCAGAATCAGTAACACAATATGTGTGTGTCGGCTGATAGGTCAGCTGGTAAATTTATGGTCACACTGGGACAATAATGATAAGCCATAATTTTTGTGTGTTGTCCAAGAGTGGTCTAATTATGTCATGTCCTTGGTGGGCAATAATGTTATCAGAGAGGTCTAATTATGTCATGTCTTCAGCTGGACAATAATGTTATCAGAGAGGTCTAATCATTTCTTGTCCTTGGTGGGACAATGTTATCAGGTAGGTCTAATCAGATCATGTCCTCAGTGGGACAACAATGTTATCAGAGAGGTCTAATCATGTCATGTGCTCCTGGGACAATAATGTTATCAGAGAGGTCTAATTATGTCATGTCCTCAGCAGGAATACAAGGGTGCCAGAAAAGACAAATTCATGATCAGTAGAATTGTGTATTAATACATGTAATAGGCTAGTGACTTTGTGTATTAGGCAAATGATATTAGCTAGTTCTGTTGATTTCTGATACACAAGATCTGATGCAAAAGAGAGTGGGAATTTTAGTTGATCCCAGGAGAAGACATATCTGGCATGCATTTAGGATGGGTGCTATATTTTATGTTTTCAAGGGAAAGAGAATAACTCTACATACCTGACTGCACAGTGAGAATGGAAGCACAGTCCACAAATAAAAGGTCAATGACTCGAAGTGGCTAGTAAATGGAGAGAGAAAGAGAGAGAAGGAAAGATATAAAAAATGCCAACTGATCACCAGCAGTGATCTGAGAAAGACCAGAAGCACTAGCTGATGCTGTCATCACAGACAATCTGAGCTTGATCTATCACTCAATCACATCATGAAATTTGTTCTATCAGTAACAGAATGGCTAAATGAAATTTGCATAATTTTGTAACTCTATTTCTGAGAGAAAGCGAATTATTCATATCATTTTTTTGTTTATGTAATTGATTAAATTGTTGTATTTTATATATGGGGACTCGTGTTATTCTATTCAATATCTGTGCTCAGTTCTCTGTTATTCCATCCCTTAATTTCATAATTTTATGTTATTAAGTACTCGATCTGAGCAATAACATTGTAGTAGAGCAACTCCTAGATAATGATAACCAAAACAAAACAGACACCACATCAGACATCAGATCAGCACTATTTTTATTAAACACCAACTAGACATCACAAGAAGTCTTTTAGTGAAAATCCGATGTTGATACGACCATCCTCTCAGAAGTAGCCATAACAAGATGTTCAAGATGGCTGCCATGGCAGTAATATGGATGACAGATTGGTAACATTTTCTTTTGGGATTAACTTAAGAAATCTTTTGGAAAAAATTCCTTGTTGGTATGAACATCTATTTAGAATGTGTAGTGATTACAAGATTTTCAACATGGTCACTGTGGTGGCCATACTGGATGTGCGAGCAGCATTTTCATCAAGGACCAACTAGACCAGTGTGTGTGTGTGTGTGTGTTGTTGTTGTTGTTGTTGTTGTTGTCATAGGGTTTAACGCCATTTTTCAGCACAAGATAGGCTATACATGGCGGCCAGTATTAATGGTGGAGGAAGAACCCGGGAGAATCCGGAAAGAACCACCGACCCACGAGAAGCTACCAGCAAGCTTTCTCACATAACCACATTGGCCAAGCCCGAGACTCGAACCCACGCAGACAGAGGTGAGATGGCAGTGATCCGTAACAGTGAGCGCTTTAGACCACTCAGCCACTCGGGGCCCCTGTTTGTGTGTGTGTCTGTGTGTGTGTGATCATAACAAAGTTTATCAACATATCAATAAATTAATATTGTTGATGTTTTGAGTTGATATTCTGAACAGTTGTAGATTTTAAAAGGCAGAAATTAAAAACTAATAGCACACACTTCTGACATTAACCTTAAAAGCAGGTGCCCTAAAAAGCATGCAAGAGGTCCTCTTAATTACCTTATATTCTCACTTACAAGTCAAATTCAACTGCAAACTGCACTGACCAAGATCTGCTGTCACATAATGTACCACCAGATATGCATCTAGTAGAACAAACAACACAGACCCTAATCTCCAGCTGCATTATGCAACACAGATCAGGGTCTATGTTATTTGCATTTGAACTACACTTAACAAGAAAGTACATACAGCAAGTGTATCAAAAGTTATCAATTTATCTCAAGTGACATAAAAGGTCACATTATTGAACAGAAATGGATGGACAAATGGATGGAAACGTGAACAGTGTCCCTATTTTTGGCAAAACAGTGGGGAATAACAACAACAATGGTGGGGACAACAAGAACTAACATCATTTATGAGGCTCACAGCTTTTAAATGATTCATCTAACTTTTGAACAATACTATACAGGTATCAGAACAAAAACAGAAACAGGAGAAAAGCATGGCAAAAAAATGGAAGAAAAATGTCTGCAATGCTGACAGCATAAGATAGACTTGAGACAAGAGCTGATGAAGATGTACAATTACAAAAAAAGCAAAACCTAATACAGTATTCCCCTTGTGTAGCATACCATAACCTTCTGTCTTGTCTTTTACCACACCAGGTATTTATGTATAACTGCAACAAATTTGCAACTGGTCACTGCTTTACAGTGCAAAATATGTTTACCATAATGATTAATTTTGGAAATGTCAACTGATTTGATATGTATGAAAAAAAGCAACCTTTTATGGGAACCAAGACTTTGAATGAATTTAAAGTACTTCATGCAATAAGTATTTTGTGATTGAAAAAGTGGACAGGATCTGTTTCACCCAGTTGTACAACACCTTTATCACATCAGCAAAGCACACAAATACCACACAGTGCCCCAGAAACTGACCTACCTGTCAAATTTGACTGGACATATGGTTAGATTGCGAGATGGACAAGGATAAGGTAAACGTGGAATATTAAAAGCTCATTGACAGATCATATGCCTTTCCAGATTTAAATTGAAGCGACTATTTTTCTGTTAGCATAGCTTTATTATATAGAAATTCAAATTTAAAAAATAAAAATCTCTGGTTTGGAACTGACAGTTTGCTTCTGCATGTAACCAATCTCAAAGGAAAACCAACAGGTCTTAGTCGATGGAAGCTATATTGACATCCCTCCATTCCAGCTTCCCTTCTGAGCTGATATATGACATAAGTATAACAATATTTATTGTGTATCATAATAAAAAGGTTTATCAACATATCAGTAAATACATCTGCAATGCAACAAACATACTTATATTACTCTCTCTCTCTCTCTCTCTCCTCAATGTACTGGAATTTTGACCCCAACAGGTTAAGGGCAAGTAACCTACTGCTATGTGTGAACACAGTGCTACTTCCTAATTATGTTTCATGTCTAACATCACTCAACAGACCTGTTCTGAATGGTCATGTGTGCTCACCTATCCATTACCAGTCTCATCAATCTTACCATTAAGCAGCCAGCATACCAAATCATCTGGGGAGGAAACTGGAATAATTCCTGGAATTATAGCAACTGTTCACCTACCTACTGTTAGTGTTACAGATTTATGACCAATGACTGCATGTTATAAGCCTTACCCTTATTAAAGTAACATCATAATTACTGCCATGCAGCTTCAGACATATGCAGAAATAATGGAATAAAAATTTTGTGGAGAATCCAAGGAATTTTCCTTCAAAATAAAACTTATTTAGAAGGCTGCAATGCATGGTTCAAAATGAAATTGTTCAGCAGGAGAGTTACTTTTTTCTTCATTCATATATATATATATATATATATATATATATAGAGAGAGAGAGAGAGAGAGAGAGAGAGAGAGAGAGAGAGAGAGAGGAAACAAGTAAACAGCCAATGAAAGAATAGCTGTATTGCAAATGATGAACAAGAGGACCAATTATATCTAACATTGTTCACCTGGCTTACATAACTTATTAGCCAACCATTTCTTCATGCAGACTTATATAGTATTGTAAGGGTACAGCCTTGTGTAAACATTGCACAAAATTTATAACTTATCTATTTTACATATTTTACTCTAGTCTGATACAATTCTTTCCAAAAATAAAGACACAATTAATGTGCATGGTCATTGTTTATAAACTCATTCAAGATATGGATGATATAAACCTATTTACCAAGTTTTATCAAAAATGGATGAGAAAATTAATCTTTAGATCAAGAGGTATTAAGCACAGCCAATCAGATGCAAGATCATCTCATTGCTATGCAGAGATCTCATTTATTACAGAACTTATCATTATATAAGCTTTCTTGTCAAGATGAAGCAAAATCTGACCCAACTGTGGTCTCCCATGTGGTAACCAGCTCCACCAGGCAGATACAAGATTGTCTTACAAATATATGTAGATCCAGCTCATAATCAAACTTATTCAGGATCTTGATGATACAAGACTATTTAACAAGTTTGATCTGAGACTGATGAGAAATATAGTGGTTAGAACAGTGGCAGGCACAGCCAGTCAAATGCAAGAATCCATCATTAATATGCATGGCTCTTGCTCAACCTATGATATTTATTAAAATCCTATTTAAAAAATGACAACTGACTTGGCACTAAATAACCTACCTGTGTTGTTGTGCCATAGAACACCAACCAAACCAATCAAAAATGCAGTGAACAGAGTATTAAATAAAACCCAGAGCTAATAAAATGCATGAACAACTCAATATGTATAGGTCTCACTCAAAATAAATTTCAACCACTGTATTGATGATTGTAATGTGTCGAATTTTGAAGAAGTACTGGATCCTAAAGTTGAATAAATTGTGCATTAAAATTTTATCATAGTCAAGCCAGAAAAGTCTTTGAGAAAGTTCACTTTGATATTTCCCTTGTTTCATCTGTGAAACATAAAAGGGCCTACATTTAAGCTTCAGTGGAATTGACCCAGTCATCGTAACAGTATATTGGCAGAGAGTATATTAGAACTATGACCATATCTGTTCGTAAAGGACCGCATGTCAAATAAATGATCTTCAAAGTAAAGCTAACTGCATCATATTCTAGGCTGTCAGAAACTGATGAAAGACATGATTATTCTGGGGAAAATGTAGGAACATTTGCTTTCGATTGGTCAGTTAAACTTAAGGCATACACTTTTGAAATAATCTGAATTTAAGGTAGCGACTTGGCTCAGAATTCTTTAGTCCAATTTTGCTTGCGAGAAGTCGAATTTGAGACTCTGGTGGAAACCCTAAAGAAGAGTTTTCCCTCGTTAACAAAGTAAAGAGGCCAGATAGCTGTCTTGAAAGGAAAAGACAGACTATTGTGCTAGGATGCACGACTGTGTGGAAAAGAAACAGCGTTAAGGTATGCAATTTTAATTTCCATGTAATTTTCTATTTTGTTTGTTTGGTTTTATGCAAATGTGTTTGATATGCTTATGATCCATGCATGTATCGTGTATTCAATTTCATAGGACTCTGTTGATATGTTAGAGTGTTATGCAATTTAATTCTTTAATTTAACAGTTATTAGTTCATTGATAGAATTGACAGAATTGTGATGTAATCCAAATATTCAATGTGTAGAATTTCTTATGGTTATATGAATGAATTTCCTTTGTCTGTAGGATGATACTGTTTATCTTGAGTTAATGATAATTGCATATTTATACATGATTTTGCAATGCTCAAATGATCTTGCTGGTTATTGGTTACTGTAAGCTAGAATTTAGTGAATCGTATGCAATAGTAATCGAGCATTTATCTTACTGAGTGGAACTGGCTAGCCAGATGTAAGAAGACGTATAGTAATGTATGCTGATATATACGGCAGCATCGTTTCTATACAGAACACGTGTCAACTGCTAATCAGTTGCTGCGTGGAACAGCGACGATGAACTGTTTAATTAAGGTTAGATTTGGTATATTGCAATGGTCATTAGTAACTATAGATAGCGATTGTACCTTACCTCAAATACAGTATATCCATAAGGACCGTTAATCGTTAAGGTCACATTATGTCAGAATTTATGCAGTGTGGATAGCTATTTACGTTTCTGAATAACGGAAGTGAGAGATTTTATATATACGGATAGGTGGTGGAACATATACAGCTTTAGTTGTAATCTTGTCATTTAAGGGAAAAGCTCCCCATATTCCTTCCCGAGAAACTCGACAAGGACAGTCCAAGAGGGAAGTCCGCAAATAGAGAGTTCAGAATAGAAGGGTCAAGAGGAAGAACCAAGCATACACGTTAGATGTGGAATACACAATGTCAAGAGAGAACGACGCCAGGTGATGCAAGTCGGGCTTGGTCATTGTACTCTTTTCACCACTCGTTACTATGATGAACGAATCCGTAAATTGAACACTGCTATTAAATTCCATTAATGTAAATCGGTTGGATTGTAATTGCAATTTTAGCTTATGCATTAATTAATTAAATTTGTTTTATTTTATTGTTTAAGGGGGCTCGTATTTGTTTATTTTTTCTCAATAGTCTTGCTTAGTTCTCTGTCAATATTCTATCTATCTACTCACACTGGGCAATAACATCGAGGGTGGTCATCCTCTAGATAACCATCGCCAAATCAATTAAAGAGGGGCGCTCACCACTCAACACCCCCCCTTTACAATGATATTAACCTGTTTAGCAAAGTTTGATTACAACTAGGTCACCAATACTATATTCGGCCAATGTGGGTATGTGAGAAAGCTTGCCAGTAGCTTCTCGTGGGTCAGTGGTTCTTTCCTGGGTTTTCCCTGGTTCTTCCTCCACCATTTAGACAGCCGCCATGTATAACTATCTTGTGCTGAAAAAATGGCATTAAACCCTACAACAACAACAACAACAAGTATTATATCTTGCTTGGTAAAAGCTCAGTCAGTAAGATAATATGTACAGATATTGCTCATAATAATGATGTTGTTGGCTGGGTTGTAACAGAACTTTCAGCACTTTATTGCCAAAGAAATGAGAGCTCTGTGTAATTCCCAAAGAAACAAAGGGTATGGTCTGAGTGGGTATTGAACCCACAACACATGGATCAGGATTCCGATTCTCTACCAAATGAGTTACAGTGGCTCTCTTGCTCATAATAAAACTCACAGGATATTTTAATGATATAAGCTGATTTAAGAAATTTGATAAAAACCTGATCAGAAATAGATCTGCTAAAGTGTTGACAAGCAGCCAATCAGAAACAAGATAACCTCATTAACAGGTGTGATCTAGTTCATAATTTTACTATTCTGAGTTCTTTTTCATAACTGTAGATCTTGCTCATTATTCAACTTGTATGAGATCTTGATGAAGACCCAATGATATAAATGGATCAGAAATATGGTCTCCTGAGTAGTAACAAGCTCAATCAGATGCAAGATCACCACCTTCATGTGCATAAATCTCACAATTATCAAACTCAAGTGAGATGTCAATGATATTAGCCCACATTTCAAGTTTGATCCAAATTGAAACAAGAAAAGAAAATAACGCTTCCAGAGTGGTGATGAGCAAAACCAATCTAAATGCCAGATCAACTCCTTGATATGTGTGGCTCTAGCTCAGTACTGAACTTGTTTGAGATCATGATGTTACAAGCCCATATAAGTTACATCAAAACTGAGACAGAAATATGTCTTAAACAGTTGTTGGTGGATGCAGATGCAGGGCCATACCATAAACACCTGGGGCTAAAAGGTTGCAGTGACCTAGTTTTCACTGATGGCTGAAGTACCACCTCATGATACAATTTAAACCCCAAGTTATGTGACTGAAATACTGCCTGAGATAATGAGATAACAAATATCATAGGTGATGAATGAAATACTGACAGGATACAGATAATGAGATAACAAAAATCATAGATGATGAATGAAATACTGACAGGACACACCTAAATACCATCTTAAGTGACTCTATGTGTCTGAAAAAATTACCTGACCTCAAACACTGATCTAGAGAAACAGCTGAAAAAAAGGTATGCGCATATCACTGAACAATTAAATATAAGTTACAGTGACCTAATTTTCACCTGTGGCTTGTAGCACTCCTCATGAAACATTCACATACAAAATTATGTGCAAGCAAAGTTGTCTCCAAAAATGACCCAAACACAAATGCTAACCCCAGTGTTGATGCCAGATGGATTGATGGAAAGACAGGTAATCAGACAGATGGTGCTCTGAAGATATCTTCATTAATCCATTGTGGCCTGAATTGCTTTGCATTAAGCCAAACAGGAAAGCAAAATTCAACTCATCAGACCTTATTAAAAACAAGAAACTTACCATAATCCTTTCCTGAAGTGGCACACTCTGGACTACTCTCTGGGTAATCCTCTGGTAATGTGACTAGAATTGGTGGCACACTTGGCAAATTTTTGTCCTCTGAAATGCAGAACACAAAAATTTTCAAAATACATGTCAACATAAGTGGTCTGGAAAGTGGCCTTAAGTACTGAATATATATTTTTTCTGAACAGAAAGAAGAGAAACCATATTTGGTTCATGAGGTTAATTCCTATCATTGGATACTAAGGAAAATTAGAACATTCATTTCTTTTCAGAAATGCCAGATTCAGGTAATCACATATCCTTTTGTAACGGCTTGCAATCCACAATTGTTTTCATACGCATTAGTTGGTCAATAGCTGTTAGAGCATTAGTTGGTCAATAGTTGTTAGAGCATTAGTTGGTCAATAGTTGTTAGAGCATTAGTTGGTCAACAGTTGTTACAACATTAGTTGGTCAATAGTTGTTAGAGCATTAGCTGGTCAATAGTTGTTAGAACATTAGTCAATAGTTGTTAGAACATTAGTCAGTCAATACTTGTTAGCGCATTAGTCAAAAGTTGTTAGAACATTAGTCAATAGTTGTTAGAGCATTAGCTGGTCAATATTTGTCAGAACATCAGTTAGTCAATAGTTGTTAGAACATTAGTTAGTCAATAGTTGTTAGCATTAGTTGGTCAATAGTTGTTAAAGCTGGTCGATAGTTGTTGGAGCATTAGCTGGTCTATAGTTGTTGCAATATTAGTTGGTCAATAGTTCTTGTAACTGATCAGAATTTGTGTATGGCAAAAATAATTAATGTAAACACTGATAAACCCATAAACTAGTTGATATGTTAAAACAAACATTTTTGTATGACTTAAAGAAAACCCCAGATCATTACACCTAAGTTTTTGTGTTCAACTAGATCCTCCATTCTTAAATTCTTCATCCATTAGCTACTATAACGTTTCTTAAAAAGAGTACTGTGAATAGCACATTATATGCAAATTTTGGGGTTAATAGTCCACCATGCAGGCACCAGAATGATCTATTTTAATATGGACATTATTGACTACTGGGTCTCAATGACTTGGACGTTTGGTTAAGATGTGTGGTCTTGAACAAAACTTAAATGTGCAGAAACCATTATTTTCGTATTAGACTTATGATGACCTCTGACATTTAGATCCCAGAATCTATCGGTTTATTAACTTGTGTAAACATCATCCACAAAACTGAGTCAAGGAACAAATGTTTTTCTGCTTCACCAGTTTTTTCACAACTACAATGACCTTGACCTTTGACCTCAAATAAATAGGCCTTTTCCATTCTTTATGTACAAGTCCTCCACAACTTTGGCCAAGGTATGTGGACTAGAACCAAGCTATTAAGCAAAAGGCATTATTTTTGTTTGACCTTTTGACTCCAATATTCAGTAGGCTTCTTTCTTACCCATGTATAAATCATCCACACAAACTTTAGTGAAAGTACATTATTGCTAAATACATTTTGGTGTAGAAATTGTTTTTCTTTCGATGGTCTGGCAACCTTGATTTCTAACCCCAAATCAATACGGTTTTTCTGAACCTAAGTGCAAGCCATCCACAAAGTTTGGAAGCTGTAGATAGTGGACTAATCAGTCTATAGTCCAGATATAAAATGAGCATTAGATCGTTGGTGGCACGGCCTGCCTTATAACATACCATGCTCCACCTTCAACAAATCCATAACTGTACCAGTTTTAACTATTGTATCTACCCCATGTACAATAAATGCCTAACTGTGAACAATGAAGAGCCTATGTGTTTTTGTATTACATGCCAGCAGATCTGGTTCCATGGTGTTTTCTTGAAATCAAAAGTAAGGCTGGAAGTCTGAAGTAAAGCAACATTATCTGCATGCTCCTCTCAGTTATCACTGACCCTCCACCCATATATATAGGAGTAACACCTTTGCAATACTTCACTTGAGTGGTGCACTGTGAAATGGGGAAACTGCCAGAAAATGCCAGAGAAAAAATAAAATGCCAGAGAACATGAACAAAATGTTTAAGTACACCAGGTACTTACTTTAACAAAAGCATCATGATAACTTTCGATAATTATTTACACAAGGTGATTAGGAAAGAGTTTTCTAACTAGTTCAAACTTGAAAAGAGAGGCTTATAATGTTTTGGCCAGATGGAAATCAAATTATCTGATGAATGGCTTCATGAATGCTTTTATGATGTGTGATGTCAAATACCATCACTGTAAACAATAGACATCTGTATGTGATAGTGGCTTCTGTCAGATTTTCCAAAACATTTTTCTAATCACTGTCAGGCTGTCTTGACTGAGCATGTTTTTCCTGAATAGATCTTCCTTCTCCACAAAATTATTATTTTCTAAAAAAACTTTTTAAAAATGGTTCCCCCCACCCAAACAATAAAGTGAAAACTGTATTTAGACTACTCCAACAGAAAGAGTTCCCAAATCTTGAAATACTGAGTCTGGAGTCAGAACACCAGTTGAATGGCTTAAATGTTATTTGATAGCTATTGAAAATACTTTAGGAAAATGACTGGTCCATATAATAACAATAGTGAATGAAACTCTACTGGCCCAAAAGAATTTGTAGAAATCTGTTTCTTCACTCTTGTATTATTTATAATAGACAGGTAATGAAATACTCAGATATTCTTGTGAGACTCTAACACTTTTGTATATAAAAAAAACCCTCTCCTACGTTTGAATTAATGTCTGCAAGATAAATGCATTATAACAGTTTTTGTCATGGCCACTGACTCTGAACCTGATCTCATTTCTTGAAAATTACCAAACTTATCTCACATACTGTATTTTTATGTAACAGTTTACGGGCAGATCAGCACAATCCTGGCTTTACAGCATCAAACAAAACCTAATTAGCAAAACTTGCAAAGGCAAACATCTTGCAAGATCTGAAGAAAAGTAAACATGCACCTTGTGACAAAAGGTAAAAGGTAAAGATGCTCCAAAACATCTGAAATGTCATAAAGAATCAAAGCTAACAGATGGTAAAACCCTTAATACACCAAACAAAAACTTTTCTATGGAAACTGCATTCTTTTTGAAAGTATAAGAAATTCTCAGGTGAAATGTCTCATGGGACACATTCCATGGCAAATAGGTACCTACATGCTAAGTCTGGTTAAATTCAATATACAGTGTGTCCCTGCTATAGCACACTCTGTTACAACACGAATTCAGATATAACACAGTTGTGTTATGGCTTCCAAAATTTCATATACATGTACTTGTCTCATACACAATTTTTTTTTCCTTCTCAAAAGTGCGAAAAGTAATGTGCTAAAAGTTTATTATCATTTTTGGGGAAGATATCATGTATGAATTCTAATATAAGACGATTGTGGCATGGCTATTGCAATTTCATATACATGTATTCTTCTTATACTCGAAAAAAAGTTTTGTCTTCTTAAAAGTACAAAAACTAACGTGTAAAAAGTTTATTCAGGGATCACCCTGGGCTTCGGCAATGTCGCAAATTGTGATTTATATGCCTTACTGGCAACAAAGTTTACCATCTAGCAATTCCCCCCCCCCCCATTATTGACTGTTTAAACTTGTATATACAACCTTGGGTTTTGAGTGAAAGGAAGCCACAAACTTGATATAAAATGCAGTGGAATTGATCTATTGTTAGATAAACAAATTCTTTGTTTATATTGACAAACTATCTTAATAGTGCACTGTTATATCATAATCCGCTTATTCTGACATCTGGCCTGAGTTCTGTATAATGTGAGATCTCTGCATTTTTTTTAATTTTTTTTTTTTAACATTTCTGGTAGCGGAGATGAACCGGACAAGGCACTATCTCATAATGGATCTTTTGAATGAAATAGTGTCGGATTATTGACCGCTCACTAGTAATTAATATATTTATTTTGACTGACCTCTCTATGTGGATGGTAAATAAAATTCCTCTCCTTTTCACTTGTGTAATTAAATCCTTCAGAACACTAAAATTCTCTGTAGTAATCCCTTTTCAGAACAGAACAGAACACCTGTGTATTCATTGTCTGTTGAACTATTTTTAAAAACGTCTGACGCATGCACTGAACGCAACATCCGCCACCAGAAATGTCCCTCCCCACCCACCAAAAAAAGATCTACTTCTTTGTCTATCTATGCTACCAGGACTAGCTACAACCAACCAACTTTTGAAGGCAGGACAAGTAACTGCTACAATCGACCAAACGATGGCTTGTTCCTTTTGTTATTAAAATGTACCCAGAAAAAATAGTTTTGCTGAGACTTCAAAGAAAACTGATCACCTTTGAAGCATTGATCGTTCTGTATAAATACTAAGCAAATGAAAACTAAATTCAGTCTCAATCAATGTTCTACAATTATTTGATGTTGCTGCCACAATAAGAAACATACATCTGTTTGGTCCTCCAAAGCTGTCCTTTAGCAGTAACTTCAATAACACACGCACCCTTCATGAATGAAAGCTGACTATAAGCTTCAATAAAATCCAATAACCTTTCATCAAAGGAAGTCAGCACCGTACTTAAATAAAAGCAATAGAATCTTATAGATTGTTGCATTTTCCAAAGTGACTGGAACACATTTATTGTGCCATGAAAGTTTTATTTTTGCAGGAAAAAAATTATGTATATGATCACCACCAACAGTGGCATAAAACACAAATCAAATTTCCAATCTTTTGAAGCCATAGATATATGGGTGTCAAGTTAACTGATGATGGGGTATATTGCAAAGATGTTTGTTACACTTTTTAATTTGTTGAAGTTTTTATTTCCCTATCAACAGCCTCATCCCCTAGGTAGCCTCGGCAAGATGATACTGTCTCCACCTGATCAAACTCTAGGCCAATTTAAGTACATGTACATGTAGCATCTAAACAGCTATAGCCTTGTACTACTTGCGACAACTGTAGTGAATTTTTAAGTGACAATTGGATATAGATCAAAACGAGGGTGCCTTTTTTTTTAAAAAAAATACGTGCCATTTGTGTTTTCTAATGGGATTTGAGTCATACATGAAGTTTATAACGTGTGATCTACATGAATTCATCGATTTATTATATACAAGTACAGTACTTAATGGATTATAGATTGTACTAAACAAATGTTAAGTTGTCATTATACAAGTGTTTTTCAGACTAGTTTGTCTTCATTTAATCAAAAGCACGTATTTTTGCTCTTGCTTTTTCTTCACCCCACCCTACCCCACCTGGCCATATTTTAGGTAAATGCATAATTTTCATCTGCTAACTGACTTGGTTGGTTATAACAGGGTTTGGTCTGTAACACAGTTGGGTTCTATGGACCCAACTACCGTGTTATAGCGGGGTCACACTGAATTTACATTTTTTTTAACTGCTGTGTTCACAAGCTATTACAGTTCAAGAACACAAGTTATAAACACTGAACTGGCAATCATTCAACGTATTCTTCAGATATACCAAGAAACCAAGTTTGATAAAATCGTGTTCATGCTTGCGTTATGGTCTATCATACTCGCTAGCAGTTACCAACAGAAGCAAGATCAAAGACTTTTGACCATTAAATCTACCTGGTCAAGTAGGTCTGGTTTTCAAACTCATTCACAACTGTGTGGCCATGGTGGTGGTCAGATCTGCAACAATTTCATTCTGGATCAACTACAAGGTGTTTAAATTAAAAACTTTGATGATGACAGCAAATGGTCTCAGGGAGTAGTGCTACAAGATGGAGATCAGTTCATATTGCTGCTCTTTTCAACCAAGACCAACCAAATATTGTACAAAGTGTTATAGTGAATACTCCATGCTGACTAGAAATTTGTTTCAGAAGGAGTAGCCTTAACAAAAATTTTCAAGATGGTGGACATATTAGCAGCCAGAGTGGTACCATTTTGATTTGCAATCAAGTACATATAACACTGTAACAACATCTAAGGGAAAACCCCAGGTCAATATGACCACTGGTCCACGTGGTGTAGTAGCCATAAGCTTTTCAAAATGGTCACCTTGGCAGCCATATTGGAAGTCCAAACGGCACCATTTTGATCCAGATCAACCAGATTTGTAGCAGTTTCGGAAGAGATAAGAAAAACTTACTAATGGATGACTGATGACAGATTAAGTTCCATCAAACAAAATTTTTCTGTCTTTGATCAGTAGACTGAAAATGTGAATAGGTCTGAAAGAAAACTTATTGTGAAAACATTCTGATCTAGAACAGATCAATGATTCAAGCAGAATTTTTAAGTGCCGTAATTACAGCATTTTCCCTTCACGCAAATTGAAATTCACATGGTAATTTTGTGAAGGCCATGGGTTTCTTTACTCTTCATAATTTAATCTGGAAGTGCTTCTGGAGAAAAGTAAATTGGGGTATTTTTTTAAATAAAAAGCTGAATATGCAAAATATAAATTTTAATAAAATTTTGAGTAATGACACTGAATATGAAATGCCAAAAAATAATACATATTACAAATGACAATAAAAAGATATGGCAAATGTTTCTGGCACTTTAACATGGCAATGCCAACAAGTCAAACTCTACTTCACCATGCATATCAAACTAGCTTCCAAATATTTAAAAACTTTAGAAGTCGACAAAAGTTCAGAAGTAACTCTCTGCAAATAAATTTAGAAACTTTGACATGTATTTTACAAGAAATATGTGCTTACTGGAGTAAAATGATTTAACAAAATTACAACTGCTTTTAGAAAAGTACCTATAATTATGTAAAGAATTTCTGATCCTTAGTCACAACAATACACATATTTTCTGTAACTGTAATTTTTCTCTAACAATATTTCTATTGTAGACTTCTCTTCAGTTATAAATGACAAATTATACTTTTCAGTCCCTAAGGTGTATTATTCTGCTAATTTATATCAATTGTGCTATTTAAATCTGGTTTGCATATTACGATGCAAGGGGAAGAACTCAGCATATAACCTCAAACTGTGATTGTCAATAGTCATGGGTTACACCCCTTGCTCCCTTTGGTATTTTGAGACAAACCTGATTACATTGCATGTGATTTGAAAACTATTTCAAACAATGCTGAATTTCATTATGATGTACAGATCTTGCTCATAATAAAAAGCATGGATATCTTGATGATATCATTCTATTTACCAAGTATGATCAAAATCTGATATGAAATATGGCCTACAGAGTGGTAGCAAGCCCAGTCAATGGGAAGCAAAATATTCATGGATCTTACTAATTATTGAACTCATCCAAGGACTTGATGATAAAAATGATCATATTCCAAGTCCAATTAACTTCAAATCAGAAATATGGGTTCCAGAAAGGTAACAAGCTTAATCAGATGCAAGATCATCTTGTTAATATGCATGGATCTAGCTCATTATCAAACTCATATGACAAACACGCACCTGGGTCATACTTATCTGAGATGTTGATGATATAAACATATGTTCCAAGACTGATTAAAAATCAGATCAGAAATATGGACTCCTGAAAGGTTGCAAGCTCAGCCAAACAGATGTCAGATTGACAAGATGGTATGAAAACAAGTTTATGAATGCACTCCCTTATCAGCGTGAACAGGAACCCATTTTCTACAGGAAATGGTTTGAACATAATGTAATCTATATTGGTGATATGCTTACAGATGAGGGAACTATTACTAACTTTGATTCCTTTAAAGCTAAATATGATTTCAATATGAATTTCTCTGCCTTTTAAGGTATAATTTAATGTGAAGAGTCCTTATGTAAAAAGTTACAGAGATAATGACACTGGTCAGACCATTTATCCCTTTCCATTAGGAAATTTTATTTTATAACAATAAAGGATGTAAAGACTATTACAAATCACTTTAAAAAAGGATATTAAACCAACTAGTGAAAATAAAGGGAATGAAGTTTTCAATTTTGAATATGGATATATGACCTGACATATGTGCTAAAGTTTTTAAAATAACAAGAAACTCAAAATTACAATGGTTTCAATTTTATGTTACAAACAGAATTTTACCAATGAATTCATGTCTGTATAAAATAAAATTGCCTAATACTGAAAAATGTACTTTTTTGTAAAAATGCCCCAGAATCAATACTGCATTTATTTTGGAAATTTAATGTCATATTAGTAATCATGCTGTGGAATGATGTGTCCCACTGGCTTCGGAATAAAGTGAACATAGATATTGTGCCAAGTGCAAAAAACTTATACTGGGAGATACAGGAAGAGATGGAATATATGAACCTTTTTATTTTTGATTTCTTCTAGCTATATACTAAATCTATGTGTAAAATGAAAGGAGATATGCCTAGATTAGATGGGTTGAAAGTTTTTCTTAAAGACCACTACAATCTGGAAAAATATATTGCAATCAAATCTGAAAAGAAAGAAGCATTTGTTGACTTCAGACTAGTTGTAAAACTGTTATTCCACCAGAGAGTAAGAATGATGTGTTATAATTCAAATGCATGTTTAATACCATCATGTTATAGTGTATAATGTGTTTCTATTATAAGCTAATAGCTAACCAAAATTAATTTCATTGAGTCTGATTTGATGGCAAACAGGAACAAAGGACTACAATATCACCAAGTCATCTAGATGCTGTATGTTTGTATTTGTAATTGTCTAAAAAGATTCCGTACTATATGAATTTGTGCACGTGTGCTTGCATGTGTGTGTATTATTTTTTCCAACACTACATTTATTGTCCCTAGATTATGTGCGACTGTAAGGTGATCTTTGAATGGTTCCCTGGCCCAATGGTCAACCTATTATGGGAACAACTTAAAAAAAAATAATAAAAAAATACATGGATCACATTCATTACCGAATACATCCAAATGCTTGATGACATAAGCATATATGTCTGATGAAAATCAGATCCAAATCATGGCATCCTGAGTGGTAACAAACAAATGTTTATGAATGGATGATGCACAATTTATGTCAGCCTGACACAGCACCATACCACAAAATACCTTGGCGTTTGGACCAAGTTCGCAAAAAATTCTTTCCCAAGATAAGGGCTTAATTAATACTGTATATTCCCAAATTAACACTCCTTGTGGCATTACATTTTCCACAAGGTGTGTGTATTAGAGCACAATAATGAAAGCTAAAGTTGTTCTTTTGATGTGATCTTATCATCATCAAATATACATCTGGGGGTCTTTCTGCCACTAAATTCAGTCATTGTAAATATACACACAGTTAAAATAATCAATCAATCAACACATTTCCCAACTCAGCTGCAAGGTTGAAGTAGGACTGGTATGTCTTTGAACTTGCCCGCCAGCTATTGCATCATGTTTAACATGTGTCCCTGTGACTTCAGTAACTTATACAACCAATACATTTTATCAGTGTGATCATGGATCTGAAGCAGATGGGTATTGAGAATCATAGGAGGGGTTGTTAATTAGAGTGGGGATGTTAATTAGGGAAAATATGTACAAGCACAGTCTCTTACTAATAATGAAATTCATTAAAGATTATTATATAATTTTATTTCTCAAAAAGAAGATCTACAGAAGTATGGCATCCAACCCAGGATGCAATATCATCTCGTTAATATGTTTAGATCATGCTTATTACACAACCAGTCTAAGACAATGATGATAAATGCTAAGTTACCGAGCTGATCGAAATCTTATCAGAAATATTGTTGAAGAATGGTAACAAGCTCGGCCAATTAGATGCAAGAATGTATCAATAATATGCAAGAATCTCACAGTTATATTTAACTGACATCTTAATACTGACCTTGATACCAAGTTTGATCAAAATCCTATAAAAAATACAGTCTCTTCAGTGGTATAAAGATTCAGCAGATCTGATGCAAGATCGCCCTATTAATAGGTAAGGATCTTGCTCATTACTGAACTCATTCAAGCTCTTGATGATTAAGCCCATGCTTCAGATGATATAAAAACTGAATTAAAACTATGACTTCCAGAGTGGCAACAAGCTCACCCAGTTAGATGCAAGACCCTCATGTATGGCCAGTTGAGCTAAAAATAACGCTTTCCCACACCCTCCAAAGATCATATTAGCAATTTGACTGTTTAAACTTGTTTAGTCATAAATATCTAAATAAACACTTAAACATGTTTTTGATTATTATTTCTTTTAGAGTTTGAGATACTTCATGTACATCCTCTGTGTCAGTCCTGTATTTAAATATCTTCAGCAGGTTAGGGTCCTACCTGTACAAATACAATGCTTCTTTAATGCTGCCAACATGTAAATGATTTTATGTCCAAGATCTTAGTTCTGCCAGCAAGTAAATGATTTCAGATCCAGAAAGAGATTAATTTCTCTGTAAAAATTAACACCATCCAGTTCTCTTCACATAAAATGAGATGCCAAAGAACATTCAGGCTCATATAACTATAAAGCCTATAAGGAGCTTCTTAATTACACACTCCTTTCTATCTACCATACATACTCACATACAAGTCCAGTCCAACTGCAAACAACATAGATCCTGATTGGCTTCTGCATGATGGTCTGTTGTCTATGTTGTTTGTTTTCCTGATAATCTCCTATCTAGCTAACCCCAGATCTGACAGTGCATTATGTGACGACAGATCTGGGGCCCAACTTATAGATGAGCAAAAACAGTACTTTGCTTAACAACCAAGCTAGATAAAACTGATGCATTCTCTGGCAGTATTGAGCCATTTACATATAGCATTTTTCTGAAAAGAAAACTGTAAACCTAGTGAGTCATCTCTTTTAGCAACAAGGACCCAGATTTGCTACTGCGTACAGTATTGTGCTGGCAGATCTGGGTCTATGCTGCAGGGTCTACTTTAGGATACACAACTGCAAGATTCATGAAAATTCCTAAAAAAAATTGTTTAAATGAATCAACCAAATATATGGTACACTCATATAATGAATAATAAAAGCAAGCTTAGCTCTGACAGATGTCACTTTGTTCATTTCAGCTTGCTCAGAATCATGAAAAACTGATGTATAAACTAATACTCATCTCTACATGCAAGAAAACGTCACTGAGTAGCTAGTAGCTAGTGAACCAGGATAATGTATTTGGTTATCCTCAGATGAATACCGTATTTACCATATATGTTGGGATACCATATTTGTTGGGACATCATAAACTAATTTTTAAAGTAATTGTTTTGTGCACTGTATGTTCTGGGACACATCGTTTTTTTGAGTTGTAAGTTGTGGGACACCTTTTAGATCATCTGAAAATTACATGTCAGAAAATGTACTCCAACTGAAATTTTATTTTAAAAAATATATAACTGTGTACTCAAGATAAAACTCTTTACTCCATTGCAGCAGCATCTCATCAACACAACCCTTCTCCTGCATATGTACAATGCTGTTTATGCCTGACTAGCATATAGTTCCATTGCTGCATTCATTTTTCTGCTACATGTATGTAACATGACATATACCAGTATCTTCAAGTTCTACACATGAGCATGGCAGATGACAGTTTCAGTTTCCTTTAATGTGAGCAATACAAAATATGTCACTAAAGGGAAAATTACATTTTTTAAAGCATTTATCGAAGGAATTATTTAGTGATAAGTAAAGCAGATCAAAAATGCATGGAGACACAGAAGCATGAGTTCTTCCAAAACAAATCAAACTAAGACATACCCCCCCACTACCAAAAATGACCATGTAATTTATTTCTGAAAATATTGCTTGTTGTTTGGAAAGAACACTACAACCAGCTGAATGCATTTTTCAGTAATCTCTTATGGTCAATCACAGTTTACTAATCCTGAAAAAGACTGTATAATCCATATGCAGGCAAAGAGTGCTGTTTAGAAGTTCAGACTCACTCTGGTCTAAAATGCAAAAAATGTGATTAAACTGATAATCTTTGGCAGTATTCCATAGATGCTTGAAAAGCATGTGCTGTTCTGGATGGACTACTGGTAATTTTATCACACGTCAGCATCACCCACCCGTGAAAACTGGTCACTATACAGTGGTCCCTCTATTAAAGGGCTACCACTTCTGCAACAGGAAAGTTGCCTTATAAGAGGGGTGGCCTTTCTAGAAGTGGATCGCACAAATGAGAGCAATCATTACATATCAAGCAAGAAAGGTGTAAACTAATTTTGAAATATTCAATGTTTTCATTTAAAAATCATATGCATCTCATAGAAACACTGTACTAAAGCTTATATTATTATCAAAAATAATTGCAGTGCAAAATCATTTGAAACCATGTCAATAAAATCAGTGTATGAACATCTGGCTGTAACGACACATATTACTCTCATTCATTCAATTTCCTTACTGCTGCAGAATGTATAACTGATGTTTATTTGAATCTTTCAGTAGTTAAATTTTTCAGCAGTGAGAAATGGAATCTACCCCTTTGTTTAGTCAAATTTGTTTTTACTTTTCCTTCTAAACTGAGAATGTCTGATGACAGTTTGAACTTTTTTCAGCAACTTATTCTTTCATTGACAACTACACTGCCAACAAACTAATTTATAGCTATTACACAAAGTGTTGTTTGTTTACAAATGAAGTGAACTTGTCATGTAAATAATGACCTTCCAATGGGATATGGATGTTTGAGGATCCAAATAAATCTAATAATTGCCATTTACAGGTATGTGTAAACAAATTCTAACAAATGACAACCATTTCTGAAACAGACGGTTCTGAAGGCCTGCATGACCTGTATATCTTTAACTTAAGAGAGTTACATTGCTAAAACATTAACTCAGCCAAGATGTTATCAGCATAAATATAAAAATAACAAATTTGCTTGAAATTCTATAGGAATAAGGGAGTTATTGCACTGAAAGGTTTAGTGTAGTTTTGTGGGTTTAATGCCATTTTTTCAGCATATGACAGGCTATATGTGGAAGCCAGTATATTTGGTGCAGAAAGAACAAGGAAAGCACTGACTCATGGGAAACTACTGGCAAGTTTTCTCTAATACTCATATTGGTCAAGCAGAGACCTGAACTGAGATGGGCAGAGGTGAGATGTGTGAGTGTTCTATAAAGGAGAATGCCTTAGCCCACTCAAATAAATAGAAAGGAAAGTGGGTCAGTTGAATAATCAATGGCCATAACTCCAGATGATGTGATGTGACCTGCTAAATTTGTTTCTAATTACACCCAGATGAGGTCTCATTGGTATCAAGCTGCCTGCTAGATTTGGTTCAAATTCAATTGACTGAGTTAATGTCAAGAAATGAAAGTGAACTGTAATGACAATCAGGGGCCATAACTCTGCAAAAGACTGATGCAGAATGCTCATAATTATATTCAGTCAGAGCCATAAATAACAAGCTGTCTACCAAGTTTAGCTGAAACCTATTATAAATAAAGCTGGGTATTTTTGTGCAAAAATAAAAGTGGGTGAGTTTGATAATCATGGATAATAACTCCACTAAACAATGATGCATTAAAAAAATCAAAATCAAAGTCACATCAGTATCAAGCAGAACATCAATTCTGGATGCAACACAATAATAATAAAGGTAACTATTGTGCAGAAATGAAGGTAGGTGAATCGGAGAATAAGGGGCTATAACTCTGCTAAACACTGACATAGAACGCTAAGAATTAAACTCAAAAAGGTCTCAATAATATCATGATGCTTATTAAATCTGGTAGAAATACAAAAATTATTGAGGGACTTACTGAGCAGAAACAAAGTAGGTGTATGTGAGAAACTTGGGCTATAACTCCTCTAGAAAATGAAACAATATTGGCAATGGAGCTAAGAAAAGGCCTCACCAATATCAAGCTGTGTATTAAACTTGGTTCAAGCGCAAGAATAATAAAGCAATTATTATATGGAAATGAAAGTGCGATGAAGTGATAATAAGTGGCTATAGCTCGAATAAACAATGGTGCAGAACGTTGATGATCCAACTAAACCAAAGTTTCATCAATGTCAATTTGCATATGGAATTTAATTGAAGCTGAATAATAATTAAGTTATTGTGTGGAAAAGAAAGTAGTGAGGTCTGGCATTCAGGGGCCTTAACTGCACTAAACAATGATGCAGAAAGCTCAAACTCAGAAAAGGATCCATCAGTACCGAGTTGTATAATAAATCTGGTTGAAACGCAAAAATAATTAAGGGAGTTACTGCATATAAATGAACATGGGACTGACAGACTGGCTCAATTTAGTATCTCCCATTTCCTATTAGAAGTGGGACAAAATTACAAGAACATCATATAAGAATGTGTATTCTGAAGGTGTAAGTGAGTCTACAAATCTAGCAACATTTCCTCCTCTCAAGTCCTTCTATCAAATTATCATCTGAACCATTTGAAAGTACTCTAAATTATTTTAGACCATGGGAGTCTAGTATTTCTCAATTTTTAATTCCAAGGAGTAGTATCCATGTATGAAGATTGAAAAATTTTTTTCATGGTTTATCAACATGAATTTGAATGACATGTGCTTGAAATAGTGCGGTGGGGGTGAGGGTCTGGATGGATATCAGTGTATTACCTTTTGTGTGAAAAAACATTTCACTGTCAGCTACAAAACTGAGCAACTCTGTCTCCAATCTGCCAACAGCTTGAGAAAATAACTTGCTCTATTTGTAGCAAAATACCACAATATTTAATCTATTATATTATTTAAAAAATAACAATCTTGAGATAAAATAAAATAAAATAAAATAAAATAAAATAAAAAATAAAATATCTCAGCTCAAAAGAAAATCACAGCCCCCCCCCATCTTGAAAATTAAAATCGTTAGTACCTTTTAGAAGATGAATATGCTATATGTATGTTAATTGTTGTACAAGTTGTGATCTAAACACTGTTAATAAAGTAGGTTCAATAACCTTACACTATACATTACACCCTGTGAATGACACTGTGCTAACATTATAGAGCTTGTTGATAAAAAGAGAAAATGTTGATACCAAAGGCTACAATTTACTTTTTATTATTGATATAACAGGCAGGGAAACATTGTAGGGGATGCCAACACCCAGTCAAAATATTTATCAGACAGGGCCAGTAAATGTAGCACATGCTGACTCAACAAATAAGCTACTGACAAAAAAATATTTAGGGGAGTTGAGAAATGACATAAAATTCAAACAGAAAACAACTACTTTCCTGAAATTCTTAGGATGATCTGCAGTCTCACAAAGGAATATATGTCCTTAACACAATAACATACACTAGAAAATTAAAAAAACCATGATGTTTATTTTTTAGTAATTCATATTTTTCCAAAGATTTTAGATTTGACCTGACTATATTTATCTTTCACTATATCCCATTTGGCCACCATGCTGGCATTTGTGATATGTGTTAAATACGTGACTAAAGGATCATAAATGTAATATTCAAAAAATAAATTTGTGACAAATACAACTGTTTTGTAAAAAAAAACTCCCAAATTTTTAATTATTTTATCAGGTAAAGTGAAAACATGCTGTTAATAGTATTAAATTCTTAACAAGATTACACTGGAATTTCTGTACATTCCTTACTGACTGACACTAACAAAGTACCAGTATATTGAAAAAGCACCATCGTACATACCATGGGAAAAAATAATGCATTATACTGACACACCAATTACCTAGAGGACTGATGTGATACTATATTCTATAGCAGATGACATAAACTATTATAAAATATTTGCAAGGTCTTACTCAGATGTAATTCATGTTAATATTTAAGCTCCCTCTAGGATAAACTTTTTTCAATATATGTCTAAAGTATTGTACCCCTTTTGTACTTGATTGTGATACTGACATGTCTGTTTCTCATAACATGTATTGTTCTGAAATGAAGTGCATGGAAAACTTTGGAACTGTATGAAGGGAAATAACCACACTAATAATATGATATCCATGAGTTACTTTCTCTTTAAAAAAAATTCATGGTGCACTTGCAGCCATGTCCTATGTTCTCAAGAAAAGTGTCTGACATCCTGAATTAACAAAATTGCTTTAGGTTCCAGTGGGAATTTTTAAAGCAATTATTAATATAATAAAAAGAGAATTGTTATTTTACTCTGAAATAATATATTAGTTACATGTTATTCAAAGCAGAGGAAACTCCTGCCAAGAAAGTCTGTTTAGTTGTTGTTGTTGTTGTTGTGGGGCTTAATGCCATTTTTCAGCACATGATAGGCTATACATGGCGGCCAGTATTAATGGTGGAGGAAGAAACCGGGAAATCCCTGGAAAGAACCACCGACCCACGAGAAGCTACTGGCAAGCTTTCTCACATATCCACATTCGCCGAATCCTTGACTCAAACCCACGCAGACAGAGGTGAGATGGCAGTGATCCGTAACGGAAAGCGCTTTAGACCACTCGGCCACTCGGAGCCCCGTCTGTTTAGTAAATGACAATACAATTTATGCATTCCTTTAATACTTCCTTTTTATAATTTTCTTAAATATTAAAGTAAGAAAACAATGCCTTATGATAACTATTAACAGAACTCTAGAGAAACACCATATCTGCTCATTTTATGCAAAATTTGATGAAAAATGCAACAAGAAATTTGGAAAATGTATTCAAATTACGCAAAATGGTTTAATTTTAAGAATTTTGTCAAAAGTTGTGAGCATTTTGTTCCTGTCATAGGCACAGTCCATGTTTAATGAGGAACATCTGATGAATATTGGTACAAGCTCTGGATGTTCAGTACCTGAATGTTAGTAACTGACCACTGTGACAACACTCACAATTCATTATAACGGGGAGATTATTTTCATTTTCAACTGAAATGGAGGTAGGAAAAAAAATTTTCTTGTTACTTCCAATTGCTTCCAACCAAATCTGATTCAGAGATTTTCATTTTGCCTGATGCTTAGCTGAGTAAATAACATGAGCAGATGGGAGAACATCCAACTTTATATCCAAATCTCAAACTCGTCCAATTTTGTGGCAAGGGTGGCTCATCTGTTCATGTAGTCTGCATTAGATCTAATGGCAGGAAGTCTCAAATCTGGTCACAAACTCGGATTCCAGAACAATAAATTTTTTGCCTAAATAATACCTGGTCTAAATATTACACTTTTTTAGCTGTATATTTTAACATCAGAAGAAAGTCTACATTACCTGGGATGACTGTAAAACTACATTTTTTTCCCTTTTTCTCTAATACACTTGCTTCAGCCTATTATGAACTGTGATGATGCCACAGAGCTTGGAACCAGGGTTCTACCTCATAACAACTGCTCCAGTAACCTAGTGGTTAGAGCATCCGCCTCAGATGCGGGAGGTCGTGGGTTCGATCCCCGGCCGAGTCATACCAAAGACTTACAAAAATGGTACTAACAGCTGCCTCGCTTGGCGCTCAGCATTAAGAGGTTAGTGTTAGGACTGGTCGGCCTGGTGTCAGGATAATGTGACTGGGTGGAACATCACGCTACATGTCTGCGGCATGATGCCCCAGTGCTAGATATCACTATAAACTGCCACACTGCTGACATCGTAGCGATATAACTGAAAAATTTTTAAAGCTACGTTAAAAATCCAAATCACACACACACACACACACACTACCTCATAACATAAAAACACTACATGTGCAGATAATTAGTTAAAAGGACCATATAATCAAATACACCCTAAATTATTCTTGATCACTAAGATGTCTGATGCATTATAAAGTGCACAATTAGCATCTTTATAATTTAAACTTAACATCAAATACCCCACTGAATTTTTTTAAAATGCAGTTAGTTCCAAACAGGAAGTAAAATGACCAAATTTATTAAATTCTTACCTAGAGCTCTATATTGCAAGCAAATATAATGTAATTGCATAATTACTTCCCGCTATATACACGTATCACAATGTCACTGAACCCCACCTCCCAATTACAACATCACTAACCTTTATTTCAAACAAGTACAATCTTCTATAACCCACCCCCTTAAAAAATATCAGTACACTGGTATATAAAACATTCAAACAAACCAAAACAGATTAATCTAATTTCTAGCTGCATATAACTGATTGGTCAAGATGTGATGCAGTGTACCTGGGACTACCAAGCAAAGACACATGGGATATGCTATCACTGAATTCTTGAGGATAAATAACACTTTTTGAAGACGATACAAAACAAAAATTCCTTGAAGGAACTTACACTCTACTGGCTAAAAAGAATTTCCAGGAATTCATGACAAGACAAGACCATTTCTTCTAATTAACTGTTGAGTGATGAAAACATCTCTGACACTCTTCAGCTATAAAAGGATTTTCAAATTAGCTTCTTTGGTGGACATATTGGTTAATTTGTTTTAGGAATGCCATTTTTCTTCACATGATAGGCTATACATGGTGGCCAGTGTAACTGGTGGAGGAAGAACCCGGAAAAACCAAGGTAAGAACAACTGATGCATGGGAAGCTACTGGCAGGCATTTTCCTATACCCACATAGGACAAGCCTGAGATGCAAGTCCATGTGGACAGAGGTGAGATGGCAGTGATCAGTAAAGCGCTTTAGTCTACTTGGTCACTGAGTGCCCTGAATGTCAGACTGGCACCATTTTCATTTAGAGCAAACAAGACATCATAATAAGTCTGTTGATGAAAATCCCATGTTGATATGACTTTCTGTTTTGGAGTTTTGAAACAAGATTTTCAAGATGGCTGCAATATGGACTGTCAGATTGGAACCATTTCCATTTAGGACCAAGTAAACATAATAAGAAGTGTTTTGGTGACAGCACAATGTTGATACCACTAGCTATCTAGAGGTAGTGATAACGCGATTTTCAAGATGGCCACTGTGGTGGAATACCGGATGTCTGAGCAGCACCAGTTTTATTTAGGACCAACTAAATATCATTGTAAGTTTTTTGTGAAAATCTCCATGCTGATATGACCATCCATTCATGAGAAGTAGCGATAACAAGATTTTCAAGATGATTGCCACAGTGGCCACAGTGACATCAGATTGGCACCATTTTATGACCAACTGGACATCATAAGAAGTCTTCTGGTGAAAATCCCATGTATTTTTGACTTTCAGTTCAGATATCGGATTGGCACCACTTTCTGACCAACTGGACATCACAAGAAGTCTTCTGGTGAAAATCCCATGTCGTTTAGACTTTCAGTTCTGATATCAGATTGGCACCATTTTCTGACCAACTAGACATCATTAGAAGTCTTCTGGTGAAAACCCCATGTCATTTTGACTTTCAGTTCAGACATCAGATAGGCACCATTTTCTGACCAATCAGACATCATAAAAGTCTTCTGGTGAAAACCCCGTATCATTTTGATTTTCGGTTCAGGAGGAGTAGCAATAGCAAGATTTTCAAAATGGCCACTGTGGCGGCTGTGTTAGATCTCTGAGTAACACTATTTTCATTTAGGACAAACTAGATCATGGGATGAATGAGTCTGTATAGTTTCATGCCAATTCTCCTAGAAGTTTAGGACGAGTTGCAATATGAAAATTGTGCTAAACGACACATGGACCTGAGACAATGGACAACAGATCATCCCATAAGCTCTCCTATTCTATGACCAGTAGAACAAGAAATAATACAAAATTTTAAATTTGTGAAACATCTATGCCTCCACCGCAGACAGAAGTTTTTAATCCAAAAAAAATCTGAAAACCTGATCTGATTTGATTTTATGGGGTTTAACACCAATTTTTAGCTGATGATAAGCTATACAAGGTGGCCAGTATATCTGGCGGAGGAACAACCCAGAAAGATACAGAGAAGAACCACCAACTCATGGAAAGCTACTGGCAAACTGTCTCACATACCCATATTAGTCGAGCCAAGACTCAAACTTATGCAGACAGAGGTGAGATGGGTGTGTGATCTGTAAAGGCAACATCTTTGAACAATCCGCCACCCAGTACCCACAAAAACTTGATAAAGTCAGTAAAATATTATTTAAAAACACAGCAATCATATTTAGCCTCCTATATCCCGATCTCACTTGATAAATTTTGTCTGGACTTAATCCATTGTTTGAGTAGATCCCAACTCAAGATATCCAATGAGGATTTAAATTCAAATATTGTAAGCAGGGGATCACAGAGTTCGAAGTGTTTATAAATCATCTCAATTTGGGTTTTAGGTAATCAACTCATAATGACCCTCTTATTATTCTGATTCCACTCTATGAATTTTGTCTTATTCTGGACTTCAAGTTGATCTCTGATTACAAAGGAGGAAAATAAAATTTTAAGAAAATGTCTTCAAGAATCTTCTTGGCCAAATTATGCATGTACAGTAACAGGGAATCATTAAATAGGCAAGATATCCTGTATATACTCACTTATAAGTCAACCCCAACTGCAAACAACAGAGACCCTATGCTGTTTGGTCTACTTATTACCCCAGTTTGCACAGACCCAGATCAGCTGGCACATTATATGATGACAGATCTGTGTCCGTGCAGTATGTAGTTGGACTCAACTTATAGGTGAGTATATGTGGCAACAGGTGTCCAAAAAAACATTATTTAAATGGGTACCCCATAGTCCATAGGCAGCTATTAAAGGTAAACACCCTTAATGGCTTTTTAAGTATGATATAGGTCTATTGAACATAAGATTTCCCCTTAAACTGGAGTTTGCAGAGACTGGGTTGCGGTTGGGCCTTTCTGAAACTACTCCTTGTTAATTTTGGGTAAAAATATAACCTATCCTATACAGTATTTGTCTAATATTTTGCACAGACTAATCCCACTAACTGCTTTGTAAGGCCAAGAACTGTGATCCCTTTTCCTGGTCAAATTAAATCAATCCAAATGAACGGGTATAATCTATGTTCAGTTTCAGCACAAGGTTCAGTGAATGCACCAAGTTTGGGAGAAGGGGATTATATAGTGGGTGGTGTGGCTACAGGGATGGGAGGAATGAATTTACCCTGTATAATGCACAGCCAACTGCAAACATCATAGACTTGAATCTGTATTTGCTTGCTGTACCAGCAAATCTATGTCTATGTTGTACACTCTAAATTATCAATAGAATGAATAGCATTGACTCTGACCAGCTGATATGTTCTATGATCCAGATTATTCTGTTTGATGTGCATTAAACACCAGAGAATTTCATGACCAATGGTCCCTTGCATGGTTCTCAATATTTTAAATTTCACAAATTTCCCACTCCACTCCTCATTATTTTTTTCCATTAGTGTTTTCAAGAAGATGAGTAAATTCTAATTTTCAAATAAAGTCCAAAATGATACCTGTGATTAATTATTTGTTGTGCTAAAAACATATTTTGTATAATTGTTCATTATTTTGTTTAATTTCAGACATGAATAGTGGGGTAGCATACATTTAAGTTAATTTATAATATCATATGATTTAAGGGAAAAGCCCCAACCCACCCCCAAACAAATAAATAAAGAGTATTAAATACATGTTCATTTTTTTATATAATTTATGAAATAAGTGTAATAAGTTCTGTGCTTTGTATTACAATGCTTTGGTCTCAGAGTAAGTAACAGAAAAGGGTAAGAAGCAACAAGGTTTGTAAAATTCAACAAATAATTTATTTCCCCAGAATATGAAGTGATAATGTAAAATGAACATATGGTAATGTGAATTCAATCCCAAATAATCCTAGAATTACAATAAAAGTCCTAATGAGTAAAGTTCCGAATAAACTTTAGTGGTATTCCAGGTTTTTGATGTGCCTGTAATGGCCGGTAGTCTCTAATGTACTATTATAATTATAATGATGTACCAACAGTCTTTGTAGAATCAAAGTAATAAAATCCAAGGTTTCCTTGTCTGAACTCACTATAATACACAGTTAATGCCTCTTTCCATAAATATTATTGTGCACTTTGTATTTCCAGAGGACTGCTCCAGTGGCCTAAGTGGTAAGAGGATCTGCATCAGTGCATCAGATGCGGGAGAAGGTGGGTTCAAAACCCAGCTGAGTCATTCCAAAGACTTATAAAAATTGTGCTGGCAGCTGCCTCACTTGGCAATCAGCATTAAGAAGTTAGTGTTAGGACTGGTCGGCCTGGTGTCAAGATAATGTGACTGGATGGGACATGATGCAACATGTCTGATTATGCCCCAGTGCTAGACATCACTACAAACTGCTATACTGCAGACATTGTAGCGATATGACTCAAATTATTAAAGCTATGTTAAATATCCAAAAGACACAAACACATTTTACTCCCTGATGAGTATGAAATGCTAATGATAGGAATGTAATGAAATGGGTATTTCACTGCTAAAGATATGATTGTAAAATGCATCATATAATGACAGGTCAGGGTCTATGTTGTTTGTCCTACTAATTACTCCTGTCAACAAACCCAGATCTGGGTTTGAGCTGTCTGCAGCTGGGCTTGACTTCTAAGCAAGTATATACAGTAAGAATGGTGAATTAACTTTTTATTACAATGTGTATTTTAATGCCAAGGACAATACTTTGTAACGATGTGCAATGTCTTGACATAATAATCATTGTGTCTAATTAAGGAAAATACAATACTGGTCTATGACACTGTATTGACTATTTCATGTCACAAAGAATATTCTGTGATTTATTGTAAATCATAATTATAGCAACAAAACATTTGGGAAACCTCTCACCTCAGCATATTAGCGAAATAAACATTTAGCAAATTATTGCAAGCAAATATATAATTTTACATGCTAATGGTTTACGATAATAAAACAAAAGGAGTGTAAACTTGTAAGTAACAAAATAAAGTCACTTTATTTCGAAAGGATTATCACACCACTGATAATAGTTCATACATTGGATCTTTTAATTACAAAAATGTAACAAGGCAGAAATGTTACTGAAAATTAATTATGCTCATTAATATACTCTGATTTAAAGTACTTCTGCCGTTCACAAATATTTTTAGAGCCAGTATTTTTTTCCAAAGTCTTGCAGCTCCCTCAGTGCAAGTAGTACTGGAAAAGTGGATGTAACATTGACACTCTTTGAACAGAAAAGGTGAATCTGATGTTTCACAATAATATGTAAAATTTTCAATACTGCTGTTGACATGACTGTTTGTTACAATTAGTGTAGCTTCCAACCACTGAGTACTCACCAAGCTTGATGATAAGATGAATTGCACTGGAACTTTTGTGCTGAACAGGATCCAACTTCACTTTAAAGCGGCGATCAAGGCGAGCCAATTCTCCTTGTATAATGTCAGGAATTATGTGCTTCTCCTCCATTTTCATCTTTTTTGCTGGATGACATGGAGCTCTATAATATGGGGTTTAAACACTGAGTGAGGCACTGGATAAATTTATCTTGTACTACTTTTATTGAACTATTTGATATATCTGACATTATGTAATAACTTTAAAAGGTTTAAGAGGCAGCTGCACAAAAGCATGTGATAGTAACTAAGGGGTTGGAGTTGGGGGAGAGACTGATTTAGTCATTTTTCCTAATTAACTGTCAAAACTAGGGCAAAGGCACAACAATTTTTATTTTCTCTTTGTTTAGACTGGTTAAAAATAAGATAAATGTTAAACGTGTTTTTAAAGTATAAAATAAATGTGATATGCTCTCAGGAGGTTTGCAAACATTTATAAATGTCTTAGAACACTGATTTAAAATGAAGATGGCATTTTAGGTAGATGTAATAAACCCATGAAAGCAATAAAACATATTACCCAACAGTTTTCATTTTACAACACGGAGCACTAAGTAAAATTATGTACTAAGCAGTAGTATGGCATGGCTGACTCAGGATATCATTGACCACATGGTCTGAATGAGCCAGACCTTTGGTCATGTTTTAATGTCTTGTACTAAACTTAGCATTAGAAACGATTATGTTATTATATGACTTACAATGACTGTGATTTCTGACAACAAAATCTAAAGATTTCTTTATTACCCTAAGTGCAAACAATCCACAAGGTATGGTCAAGAATGTTACTCTAGAACAAAAGCTATTCTGCAAAATATATTTTTCTTTGAACCATACTGAATAAGACCTTTGACCTTCGACCTCTTGTTCCCAAATCAATAGGCCTCTTCCATGCCTAAATCGCAAGCAATCTGCAAACTTTTTGGTCAAGGTATGTAGTCTAGAATGAAAGTTATTATGCAGTCCATGTACTGAGCACACTGATGACTTGAAGGGTTGAAATGATACTAATTTATACAAGGTCAGATGGAAGAATACAACTTCACTGATATTGCTATTTTTGGTCCTTTCCATTATCATAATCTTACATACTATTATTCAGGTTTCTGTCCATTATCATAATCAAACATACTGTTATTCATTCCTTTCCATATCATAATCAGACACACTGTTATTCATGGTCCTTTCCATTATCATAATCAGACATACTGTTATTCATGGTCCTTTCCATTATCATAATCAGACACACTGTTATTCATGGTCCTTTCCATTATATAATCAGACATACTGTTATTCATGGTCCTTTCCATTATCATAATCAGACATACTGTTATTCATGGTCCTTTCCATTATCATAATCAGACACACTGTTATTCATGGTCCTTTCCATTATCATAATCAGACATACTGTTATTCATGGTCCTTTCCATTATCATAATCAGACATACTGTTATTCATGGTCCTTTCCATTATCATAATCAGACACACTGTTATTCATGGTCCTTTCCATTATATAATCAGACATACTGTTATTCATGGTCCTTTCCATTATCATAATCAGACATACTGTTATTCATAGTCCTTTCCATTATCATAATCTGAAATAACGTTATTCATTGTCCTTTCCATTATCATAACCAGACATACTGTTATTCATGGTCCTTTCCATCATCATAATCATACAATTTATTTTAACACTCCAGTTTTCTCCCCAGGGCCTTTAACTGTACCAATCCTAATAGCTATTATTTAAACCCAAAATGCTTTAGAACCTGCTCATATGTAGTGTGATAGTGAAGACCTCTAATGTTTTTCCCCCAATACTTTAAAATTAATCTGTAAGAAAGAGTCCTGTCATCAAATTCTTTAAAAATTAATCTGTAAGAAAGAGTCTTGTCATCAAATTCTTTAAAATTTAATCTGTAACAAAAAGTCAGAGTCCTGTCATCAAATTCTTTAAAAATTAATCTGTAACAAAGAGTCCTGTCATCAAATTCTTTAAAAATTAATCTGTAACAAAGAGTCCTGTCATCCAATTCTTTAAAAATTAATCTGTAAAATAAAACCCTTTCATCATATTATAAACCCTGATACTTAAATGACACCTGTTTCTGCCTCTTCTGGGTTTTATGCAATTAAGATAATCCAGGATATTGTTCACTCATGCAGCAATTTCTTTTATATCTTGGCCTGACTGCTGGTGCACGACCTTTGATGTTGGTTGTATTGTTGTACTCATGCAGTCACAAGATCTTCCAGTGATGATGGAGTCTACTGGCAGTGAATATAATTTTCAATCATTTAAACTACCCCAAAAATTGTGACACCTATTCTTTTAAGTAAAGCAAATTCTTAACAATCATTCTCAAAATTGGAAACACCACCTTCAAATAAAAATTTAAAAATTACTCAGCAGCAGACTAACCCAATATTGGCCTGGCTACAAAGATCAGAGATTGATGATTCTGATTTACCAAAGAAAGATAATGTGAAATGAAAACAGGTTTCAACAGTAAATCAAATACAAGGGGTGGGGGTGGGTGGGGGTGGGGGGCGAGAAATTGGTGAGATGGTAAATTCTCCATACAGCTAAAATTTGGTTAAGATCTACATAGCTATCTGTTGTGGGATGAAGGGGAGGGGGATGGTGTACAATTCCTTTGGCACTAATGCAATCATTTTTATTTTTTATTGTAGTTAGTAACAGAAGTAGTTGTTTTTATCAAACTTGTGATTATTGTTGATCTCGTTATTTTCCAGAACATGCAAGTAGGAAAATTACGAGAATGAACATTGCATTTAAAGCTCTTCTATTTACATGGTAGACACTCCAAAAGAAAAACATTTCATCAAAATTTAATCCTAAATTTAAGTGGGTGTGAATTTCTCTTTCATGTCTATCTAAGTAAGCAAAAGAGCAATTTTTATCTTCCAATTTTAACTGTTTTGAAAATATGTAAATCAAAACTTTGGATTATTTCTTCATTTATATTTGAACTATTTCTTGTACAATAAACAACTAGTTGCAATTGGAATGTGTTAAATTATAAATTAAATGTCTATATTTTTAATCATTAATATGCCTCATATTTTTATTTGTCAGAATAAAGCATGCAAGCCTCAATCATTCAGCTATTTCTACAATCGTCGTATCGGCCACAGAAGAACCTTAAACTACATTATGTCTTTTGAGTATATTAACTTGGATAGTTTCACAGTTTATTTAAATTTTCAAAGAATAATGAGTTTTGGCATTAAACCATGCCATAATTTTGGGAAATAAAGAATATTATGTAAAGATAAGACTATATTTTACATTTCACTGATATTAATTGATTTTCATCTTTGTGATAATAATGCATGTTTGGAAAAGCATTTTATGATGCTACCATTTGCTTACCCAATGCTATAAAAAAAATTCTGGGGAGATCATTGCATTTGATACATTATTTAAGAAATTACTGTGATTTGACTTTAAAACATTTTTGAATTTTGTTTCAAGCATTGGTTCCGGTTTCACATTTTTGCACAGGATAAGAGGTATCCCCCTGATTTTGCCCACTGGTAATCGTTTGTTATGAAGAGAGAAATGTGTATATCATGGAGTAGATTTAAAGAACTTCCACTTTTCTTTATTTTGATAACTGAACGATGGGGTTGATATCAGTTTAAAAGTACACAACTAGGCCCTACTTCTGTTGTGCATCTCATAAAAGACACATAGCCTGCATGGCTATTTTCACTTTCTGAACTTCGAGATAAATTCTTTTCAAAAAAAGTGAACTGGTAACTTTTTTTTATTTTGCTTATATTCTAAAATATCATAAGTGCACTTTCAGAAAATAGTAATTCTTACAATGTGAAAATTCATTTCTGTATTTCAAAGAAAGGTAAAGTTAGTGTACTCTGTGTTTATTTCAAATATGTTTTTGTAGCACACAAAAGAAGTCATTTTCATCAGCCATCCACTTTAGGCAGTACATGGTTTTCTCAATACTGATCAAAGCTAAATCTCAATCCAAGCAGGTAAATATATGTTAACCTTCTCTACAGTATTAAAGTTGAACATTGACCCATGTTTTGCCCACTTTCAATAGTGCTCCAAAAACCCTAGGGCAAAACCATTATCATCATTTACCTAAATCTGAGTTGCCTCACTTAACATAAAACTAACATGAAAGGCCAGTGGATCTATACCTTTTTTTACCAATTTTAGTGACCTATAAAGTTTGTTACTATTATAAGTAATACAAACTATATTTGGTAAAAGAGAATGGACACTATACCAAAAGCATGCAGGGACTGAAATTCCAAAAACTTTTTCTCTTTTTTCAATCAGAGTGACCGTCAACTTTAACCTTATGACCCAATCAATAGGTTTCTTCTTTACTTCAAGTGGCAGGCATCTATAAAGTAATGCGGAACCAATGTTACTGTGCAGAAATCATTTACGTCTTTCAGTCACAGTGACTTTGATCTTTGCACTTGATATCAATAGATTTCTTCCTTACCACAAGTGCCAGCCATTCAAAATGTCTGGTCCAAGTCTGTGAAGTAGAACTAATGTTCTTGTTCAGAGACCATTTTTCTCCTTTCAGTCAGTTGCCTTAACCTTTGACCCCCAAATCAATAGGCTTCTTCATTACCATAAGTGCAAACTATTGACAAAATTTGCTCCAAGTCTGTGGTTGAGAACTCCAGTTATAGTGCACTAACAAAATTGGTAACAGTTGGATGGATTGAAGGATATTATAACATAATACATTCTGCCTTAAGGCATGTATATAATAATTAATTATCTGAAATTACACAATCTTTTCCCTAAGGAATCAATGTCTAATTATGAGATCATTTCTTACTTTTATAAAATTTTGGCTAATTTCAGTGCAGGAAATCCTTTACTATAGATAAGCCCATTTCTACTTTTCAAAAGATGTGTAATGTTCACCTCCATTCCATCACATTAGCTTACAATAATACTTTCATTTGCATAGAACAAAAAAAGGTGATTTCCACAGGATTCCACAATTTCAGGATCTAATTACACTTTAACACAAATATATGTTTTACACAAATTTAAAGTTCTAAAATCCTCAAACAAAAAGCATTTTCAAGGTGTTCTTTTAAAAATTAAAGATAACAAAAGTTATTCAAAACCCTGAATATAGCAAAACATACTATGGAATTAACAACTACCTTATTGGTGTTCCAAATAGGGTTGAGATTGCTGGACCATATGTTCTTTGCAATGTATGGTTGAATGTGGGGGATGTAATATGCACAGCAACAGCATCTATCAAGGGCTGACACATGTGAGATCCAGTAGCAACATGAAGTGTTGGGGGCATCATAGCCCCTGCTGTTGTGGCTGGAGGCTGAAAAATAAAAGCTTATCAACATGTTGGGGTTCCTGCATTCAACTTAATTACTGCCTTTTGGGCTTTTTAAAAAAATCCTAAAAAGGGGCAGCTAATGAAATATAATCTAGCAATCAAATGCTGTTCCTTTTTGCCATATTTTATTTCTTGCCATAATGGGATCACCTATTAATTAGTTGTCTGATATATTAATGACACAACCAAACCTACTACATCTGAATATAGATCTTTTAACAAGCACAAAGCGTTATTGATATTAATGAAGATTTAGATGTGGATTATGTATCATCTTCTCACACTCACTCATTTTCAATGGGGATTCTGTGAATTTTGGCATATCTTCTCACACTCGCTCATTTTCAATGGGGATTCTGTGAATTTAGGCAAGTCTTCTCACACTCATTCATTTTCAATGGGGATTCTGTGAATTTAGGCATGTCTTCTCACACTCACTCATTTTCAATGGGGATTCTGTGAATTTTGGCACGTCTTCTCACACTCACTCATTTTCAATGGGGATTCTGTGAATTTTGGCATGTCTTCTCACACTCACTCATTTTCAGTGGGGATTCTGTGAATTTTGGCACATCTTCTCACACTCACTCATTTTCAATGGGGATTCTGTGAATTTTGGCAAGTATTCACACACACACACTCATTTTCAATAGAGGATATGTGAATTCTGGTACATATTCACACAATCACACATTTTCAATGGGGAATCTGTGAATTTTGGCAGATCTTCACACACTCACTCATTTTCAGCAGGAATCTGAGAATTTTGGCAGATCGTCACACACTCACCCATTTTCAACAAGGGGTATGTGAATTTTGGCACATATTCATGCAACACATGCACACACACTCATTTTCAATGGGAGATCTGTGAATACTGGCACATATTCACACACTCACTCATTTGCGTTGGGGATCTGTGAATTTTGGCACATATTCATACATTTACATGTCCTCAATAAAACAAAAGGTATCAAGCCTCTCTAAGACAAATGGATCATGGTGCTGATAAGCTGTATTGGTGAAACTGCGATATATCTAAAAATGGAAAGACAACCATAAAATCAAAGCATAGGAAATTGTGTACTCACAGCTTTATGACCAAATGTAAGCATCGCTTGTTCACATTTAATAAGGGTCTGCATGTGTACCCTGAAAATTAAAAAACAGTAACATTACTTATTAGTCTTCTGTCACAATCAAACAACAAATTGGTGAACATATTTTTCAATTATGTGGTCTCATTAAAAAAGAAATAGTCTAGAAATATGTCAGTGAAATACAGCTGGCCCTGCCAATATTGTACAATAGCAGAAACCTTGGTTTAGTATGCAAGGACAAAGTTCAAAACAGGGACCATAACTCAAAAGAAAAGTTGATGAAGAAAAAAATAACCTGACATAGGTTTTGTTAATAGTGAGCCAAAACAAAGTTAAAATTAATTAAATCTAAAGCTACCTAATGGAAATGTAATGTATGCAGCAAGCGCAAACTGTTGAGTCAAACTGGACCAAAACTCAGTGAAATTTGTGATGACAAAGGTGAACATTCAACTTCACCTAAGAATTGTAAGAAATTTAGTTGAATTGTGAGCAAAATGAAATTCATGTTGCAAATGCTAGCTGTTTTGCCAAACAAGGGGCCTAAGTCAGTC